>VXBX01006707.1:0-140467 GCA_013400415.1 Scytalopus superciliaris | reverse complement strand
GGGGGTGTCCGTGGAGAAGAAATAGAAACTACAATTACATTAAAATGTTTCAATAAAAGTAGGGGAACATTACAATCTATTTGAAACACTGAAAAGTTTAACTTACTAGTATTTGCAAAATAATGGTCAAAATAATTGGGCCAGGCAACATGGTTTTCATTCTAAATAATGCAAGACTAAAGCATATGCATGGGGGTCTTTGGGAAGTTCACCTCTTGGCATGTGTTCTGTGAGGGGCCATTACTTAAAATATAAATCTGAAAATGGGTGTATGGATTTTTTAAACTGAATTACAGGTTGAATTCAGTTGCTGTAAAATGCTATGTCTATTTATGGTCTGTAGAGGATCAGTTGTATCTTAGGCATGCACAAAATAGTGTAATAAAGGCAGATAGCAAGAAGAATTATCTCTTCTGAAAAAAAACTAACAAACTACCCCCCCAAAAAAAAAATCCCCAAGAACCCCAAAGAAAACAAGAAAACAGAACAAAACTCCAGAAATAAAAACAACAAGAACCAAAAAAATGAAATGAAACTTTGTTTTTATGACGGCTTTATACTAAGCTAAAATATTCTGGGGAAGGAACCTTTATTATGACCTCTCCCTTACTTCCAGAAGAGGGGAAAGTTGCAAGAGGAGAATGAGAAGCCCCTTAAGGTATAGACTTTATCACCAGCTTCCCTGTTAGCTTCTTTACAGAGACAGTTGTGTCCCTCCTTCCTCACATATCCTGGTGTACATCCCTGCTGCTTCCCTACAACTGGGTCTAGTGCTTGTCCTGTCCTTTGAAAGCTGAGTTATCTTCCCAAACCATCAGCAAACTAACCCAGGTGAATAAAAGTCTGCTCCTTCCAAAGGCCACTGTGTCAGTGACCTAAACTGAATTACTGGGAAGTCAGAGAAGCACCAGAACACCAGAAAAATAAGGTGCAGAGGTATAGAGTAAAAGTAGGCTGTGAGATTGGCTTGAATTTCAGAAAATCTCATTCTCTGAGCCCTGAAGAGGAGCTGCAGCAAAGGACATGTTGTCTAGAATGTGGCCATGTGCCTCGTCAGCAACCACAGATAAAGAAGTTAGTTACAGAGGGAAACCTGTGCTTGTACTTGTTATTTGCTCTCAGTCCTTTCCCTTCTAGCTTATGCAGCCAACCTTAACCCAGAAGTAAAGTTAAAACATGTTAGAGGACAGAAACCAGTCTACAGAGTGTTGTGGCCACATGTCTCTTTGGACATGTGGGTTTTTGTGAAGGTGAATTCAGACCAAAGAATCTACAGCATTAAAGCTCAGAGAAAGACAGGTTGTGTTCATAAAGGCTGAACTTGGTGGAATCAGAAGAAACACTTCATGACAGACTTCTTTTTGAATGAGCACATGTTTGACTTTATGTAAAGAATACAGACAAGGCAAGGATATAATTGTCAGGGCTTCAGAAAGTAAGATTGCACAAAGGAGCACTTCAAAGGCAGTGCAGGAAAATCAAACTCTATGTACACAACTTGACTTTTTGCCACCACAGCATCTGCAGCATCTCTGTAAATAATTTCCTGAGAACAGACCTTGGGATTCTTTTGTGTTATTTATTATTCAATATACAGTTCATGAACTAGTGAGGAGAATGAATTTGTTCCTGCATCAGAGACACTTGACTGAACATAAAGTAAGAAGACTGTATGGTTTAGCATGTTTGTCATAGATAATTATAGATAATTAACAATTCCACTGCATTTCTGATAAAAGTGGTCTTTGCAACTGGGCAAAAATACTTTACATACCAGAGAAATTAGCAGTTGGTGGTTGGCTGAAGCTGTATGCTGACTGCAACATGAATTGCAGTAGCTCTATATGAAGAGAATGAAAGTATTAAAAAGTTTCGATTAACTCTTTCTGAAGAAATGTTTACAATTGTTTACAATTATAAACACTTGAAGTTTCAAATAAAACATTTTGATCAACAAAAAAGTGTTTCAGATTGCTCATTAAATTAAAATGTTTGAACATCTGAAATGTTTGTGCCAATGGAGCATTAATCTGCTCCATTTTACATGGGATTTTAAAATTTTTATGTTTTTTTCTTTGAGTGTCACGAAGCTTCTGTTTTTTTCCTCCTGGAGACACTCTACATGGGGCAGAGGTGTGGAGACCTAGAGAAGGAAGCTTCTGAAAGCAATCTAGAGGGTTTCCTGCAACCATAAGCTGGAAGTTCTCCAACTGAGGCTCCACCAGTTAGTCTTTTCTGTATGTTTGTGCTGTAGGACAAAGCTGAGTAAGACTTTTCAGCATACAGTGAATGTGGCAGGGTTTCTTCTGCCCCAGTTTCTCTGCCCTTTGTACACACTCTGGAATGACCTTGCACCTGGGTTGGGACAATCCCAACCACAAGTACAGACTGGGAGGAGAATGGATTGAGAGCAGCCCTGGAGAGAAGGACTTAGGGGTGTTTGTGGACAAGAAGCTCAAAATGACCCACTAATGTGCACTGGCAGCCCAGAAAGCCTGGGCTTCATCAAAAGAAGCATGACCAGCAGATCAAGGGAGGCTATTCTCACCCTCACTTCTTGTGAGACACCATCTGGAGTGCTGTGTTCAGCTCTGGAGCCCCCAACACAAGAAAGGTGTGGACCTCTTTGAATGAGTCACCTAAAGGGGGCTTAGGAGAAGTCTGGAGAGGAACTTTTCACTGGGGAATGTAGTGATAGGAAAAGGGGAAATGAATTCAAGCTGAAGGAGGGTAGCTTTAGATATTAGGAAGTTCTTTCCTATAAGGGTGGTGAAACACAGAAAGAGGTTTCCCAGAGAGGCTGTAAACTGTCTGTCCCTGGAGATGTTCAATGCTGGGTTGGATGGGACTCTGAGTACTCTGTTCTAGTGAAAGGTGTCCCTGCTCATAGCAGGGGAGTTGGAACTAAATGCTCTGTAAGGTCGCTTCTGACTAACCATTTTATGACTCTATGATTCTGACTTGGAATCGGAGCTATGAGCCTGGGAATGAAGAATGAGAGTGGAACTGGGAAGAAGGGAAGGCATGGGAAGTGAGATATTTTAACATATTATTGATCACAGATAAAATAATGCTTTTGTTCAGTGTCTTTGTATCAACAGAAACAATTTCTTCCTTTTTAGGGGAAGAGAAAGAGAATGGGCCTCTTATAGGACTTCAGTGCCCTAAGCTTTAGGAAAACAGGAGGAGAATAGTGACAGTTCTATTACATTTGCAATTGAAAATGTTATCAAGGGTGGAAAAACATGTAAATTAAAAGATTTGGAAGAGTTATTTGTATTGAATGAGATACTTATATAAAATACAAATCATCTGCCACAAGAAAAACAACTTAGTGTTATGAGCTTTCTTGGGAAAATTAGTCAAAACTTATCACTGGATACCTTAGTTTTTGCAACTTAACAGAGCCAAAATTAGGAGCAAAAAGGATGAACTTTAATCTTTAGAACTAAAATCTTGTCTTAACTGTATACTAATGCAGCACTCTCCTTTATTTGTTTTAGAACTTGGGTAGTTGTTAGGCAATGTCTGCCATGTATTACAAAAATTGCTATGTATGTAATAAATATTTAGGCTGCATTGTCTAGTGGTATGGGCAATAAAATAGAACTATTTTGCTCAATTCTATTAATAGCGATGAAGGCTTCAATGGGCTGAAAGTAAAAGTAGCATACATTTCAACACTGCTCCTCTTGCAAGGCTTTAGACTACCTGCATTGGATGCACACCATCTCAGCTTCCAATAAAGATGCTGTGAACATTGTTTTTAACCAGAAGAACATTATTTTTCATTGAAGCTTGCTGCAGTTGAGCATCCCATGTTCTGAAGGTCTCTAAACCACCTTACATTTCTATCTGTTTAGGAAAATGCCAGGGGAGGTGAAACAGGTGGAAAAATAGGCAATAATATTTCACAGATGATTTTCTGGAAACATTTATACATGAGAAAGCTTTAAAATTGTCAGAGAGACAGATCTCCATTAACAGAAGAGCAGTAGCCATTACATTCTGTATGGTTACAGGATCTTTTGCATTCTTGTTCTCCAGCATTGTGACAAGGGTCAGTTGTGAAGGTTTGCAGTCTGAAGACCACTGTAAACTATACTTCACAGCATGGTTCAATCCTAGATTGGACCATGTGTTTTAATCTGTTTCTGGAAATCATCCAAAAGACTTGCATCTATTGTCTGTGATGAGTTTAGAGTTTGGAAATCTCTAAATTAAACTGGAAAGGAATTAGCCAACATGCTGTGGGTAGTAACTGAGGAGCAAGTAGGTTGTTGTTTTGTGATACTTGTACTTTGAAACACTGAAGGTAGTTTTGGGTACTTCATACATTTAAAAAAGTATCTGACATAGTGTAATTAGTTACTGTGGCATTTAAAATGATGTGCTTTACCTTGCCATTGGATCAACTAAGAACACACACATCTTTGTTTATGGATCAGTGATCAGTTTATCAGCAGGAACAGCTGAAGTGCGGTACAGTACATATACATACTGTACTTACATAATTACATACTGCACTTGCATACTGTAAGTACATATACAGGCTCTTAATTACCCTTGAAATAGTTAGCTCTATCTGAGAGTGCTGTAGAAATCTAATTGCAAGGCAATGTCTGAGCCTTTGGCCACCACTGTGAAATACAATCTTCCACACAGATAATATTCTGCAAATTATTTTTCAACAACAGATCCTGTTTGACCCAACCAAACTCCCTTCTGAAATTGAGAGACAAGAGAATAGTAGAAAACATATTGTGAACAGTTGTCAATTAATTGAGAAAATATGTCTGATTTAGGGATTGAGCCAGACATGCTGTGAATGGAGTTGTAAGGCACAAGTGGTGCAGAATGATGCTAGTAGAAGAGAAGGGGGAAGCTATAATCATCTTACTCTCTGGTATGTCTTCTAGATGTTTGATCACAACTAATTGGCTAAAGATCTGTCTGGCCCTGGAAGAATAGATCTGATGTAGGTAGACTCATCAGGTTAAAAGACAGGTTTAGGCAAGGTTTTGACCACATTCATTCAGCTCAAAAGGACTGTGATGATATTAAAAAGAAATAGAAATCAATGCAACAGAAATCAGTTGAGATATCAAATTTAGGAGTACTCTTCTTTCTATAATAAGAACCTGAAATGGAGTATTAGAAGACTTGGATCACAACAGTGTGTCACAAACCTGGTTGCCCACTAAAGAAACTAGGTCTCCTCTATGGTAATTAAAGTCCCCAGTAGAGTTAAATTTGACAGTACTGCTAATTACCCAACCTTGTTCACTGAAAGGGAGCTAGATGCCTGTAAAATAGAATAAGTGTAAAAGAACAAGTATAATAGAAATTACAAAGGCTCAGAGTTCAAAAGAAAAATAATACATTTTGAATTAGGACCACATGCATCTTTATATAATTTCTCCTTCTATTTATGCAAACCTGAAATTTGTTCAGCAAATGATTGTTGGGAGCAAAGAGCTAATGTGACTCACGAATACTGGTCCTCCCATTGGCTTGATTTTGCTTTTCATTCTGTGTGCATCCTTTTTCATTAGTGACAAAAGCTTTCTCTACCTGTTTTGTCTTTGATCAGTAATGAAGCATTCATACCAAGTAACATTTTTTACTGGGTTTTTCTTTTTTTTTGTTCGGGGGTTTTTTTTTTCTGTTTTTTGGGGGTTTTTTTTTTTGGTTTTTTTTTTTTTTTTTTTTTTTTAATTTGTTTTTTGGGGTTTTTGTTTGTTTGCTTTTTAAATTACTATAAGCAAAGAACAGGAAGAACAAATAATTGGGTAAGGGATTAACACGTGAAGCTTGAATTTTTTCAAAGCATTTTGGAAACTGATTGTGCTCACATGGCCATCTGCATTTTTAAACATTTTTATTTCATGTTCAACAAGAACAGTACTGTTTATTTCCTAAAGGATAAGCAATTAGAAATTAATATAATTAATATATGTGGCTCTTTTTCCTGTCTCTTATCACAGTCCCAACAAGCCATCCACATCTATGCTTCAGTAGGTTTTATGAAACATTTGCAAATGACAAGCAGATGGCCTCTTTGGGTTGCTGTATTAAGCAGTGAAGATTAATAATGTCACTCTTCATGCAGTATGCTCAGTCATATCTTGTCTGCCAGAAGCTGTTTTTTTGGTGCTTCTGTCTATAAACACTTATGGCCTGCTCTATAATTGAACAAATAGAGTAACAAGCAAGCTTGAATAATATAATTTAAAAAAAAATCTCTTAATATTCTTTAAAAAAAATATAATAAGTGCCATTTCTCATAAAGTAGCAAGAACCTATCCATCCTTACTGAATTTATACCTGTTCCCATTTTTAAATTTGTTTTAGGTGACCACAGTATTTTGTACAGTTTTGCTGTCTGGTTCCCATTGAAGAAGACAATGTTTACTGTGAGAGCTTGTCAACTACAGGAAAACAGCTTATATGTTAGGGGCATCTACTGACAGTGTAAGAATTACTTCATATCAGTTCCCTATGTAGAAGTGCTTTTATATAGCTCTTTCATGTAAAAGTTTGATTTCCCAGCAGATGAATTAAACAAACCTATGTTGTCCTAGGCTGGAAATAGGATGGAATTGGATATTTCTATATTTTCAACACTTTGGATCATACTTGGCTAAAGACATCAGTGGTAAGGTGTAGATTTATATCTAGCTACTGCTGTGCCTTGACTTCCCAAAGTGGAAGAGCTCCAGGTAATTCCCATTTAAACCTATATTTTTCTAGAGAATAAAACTGTCCACGCAAGATGGTTTGTCTGTCTTATATAGTAACATTTCCTAATCTCTGTTAATAATTAATTAGAAAACTAGCTGTAACTGTCATCTTTCTTCCAGCTGCTGTACAGCACTGTGCACACTTAACATAGGTAAAGTGAGAATCATTTAATCTCTTCTGCACCCCCAAGACTTGTTGACTGAATTATTTTGATAGTCATTAACACAATTTTTATCCACTGAATTTAATTTTTCACTTCTAAATAACAGCAAAGAAAGAATTTTGATATCTTATTACTTTGAAGGTATTGTATCTCTGCCATTCAGTTAACTTCTACCATGCTAAACTATAACCTTCCAGATCATGAAAGTGTTTGAAAAGCTGCCTCATGCTGTATTCTGCAGTTCATAGGTTTTCTCTTTTATATATATTCTTGCTCATGCTGATAAGTGGTTTCATTGTCTGTGATGATACAAATGTCTTCATCTTTCAGCCTCTCACAGTCACAAGACTTCCTGGAGCAATATTTGATCCTAAAGATTTCATGAATAAAATGTTGAAACGGATAAATAAAGTTATCTGTGAAAACTGTATGTTGGAAAGTGCTATACTTTCTACTTACTTTGACATTTTTTCACAGGTTATTTTCCTGACAAGTTCATTAGTTGGCTTTGACTGAATAATATAAAGATTCTGAGCACTCTTATTAATACTCAAGATATGACAACTGTGTCTCACCTCAAAGAAGTCAATTAAAATAAAAATAAAACAAAGACAATGACAACCTTACTAAATGTGTTCTACTGTTTATAATGGCAAATCTTGCTACCTTGTTCAGTTGTGTTGTTCTGAAGAGCAAGATCAGGAAGCTTGTGTTTTAAAACTATGGAATAGTTTAGACTGTATGGTTCACATCCTCAAACACTACTCACAGCATGATGTCCACTGATAGAACTGATTCTATGGAATAGCAAATGCCCCCATGCTGCCACTCCTCCTTGCAGTCACTTGATGTCACTGAATTTCTGGAGGGACTCAGTGCTTAAGATATAAGAGGGAACTACAGTCTAAGTGGATGAGCAAAATGAGTATGGACAAATATCTAGGAAAGTGTTCATTTGGCTTTGACAGATGTAAACTACTTGATTCTTTATGCATGGGGTTGCAGGTTGCAGAACCTTGGTTATTGGTATTATGGCTGCACAGCAGCTTTCTTTGGAAGTAACAATGATTTTTCTTCAGAAAAGGGAAGATGAATCTCCTCCTGAAGGTGATGATAACAATAAAGGAAGGCTAAGAAATGAGGCTAGACTTGAACTAGACTGTTAGTTTATAGACAGCTGAAATGATGAGGTGATCCTTTTTTCAGTAATACTAAAAATAAAAGAATAAAAATAGAGAGTTAAAAATAGTTCATGATCCCTGTATTTTTCTTGTAAAAGTGTACCTTATTTAGTCTTATCACCCTGGAATAGAAGGATGCAAAACATTCAAACATATTAGAATTTTTTTTTTTTAATAAATTACTCTTCTTATTAAGAATGCCCATATTCTAAAACTGAATTTAGCTTACATCAGCTTTCAGATCTGATTAGATCTTGTCAGTTAAAGGGCTATGAATCAACCGACACATTTCTGCCACACGCATATATATCTGATGTTTTATAAGCTTATTCAGTTTAGACTTCACAATCCCTACATAAGGGGCACCAGACTCAGACTCTTTTGTTATGATCATAGGTCCTGTATATGCAACTCTTTCTGTCTTTTTTTTAAACAGAAGCCCTGGGGAGGTCTTTTAAGTCTAATCTATTTGTTTTACTATTTCCTAAAAATTTATCTTTCTTCTACTGAAATAAATATGACATGAACACTGTTAAGAGCACAGCTGGGAAAACAACTTTGAATGAAAAAAAGGTAAAATATTCTAATATTCCTGTGTTTAAAAACAAATCTTTCAGTGTAGCTGATTTTAATGGTTTTGGTATTTGTTTGTTTGGTTTTGGTTTCTGGATTTTTTTTTTTGTGTATTTTGTTGTTGTGGTTGATTGGTTGGGTTATTTATGTGTGTTTGTTTGGGTTTTTTATAATTAGAAAGTAATTCTTCCTAAAGGTAGATGGTTCCATTACGCTTACTTGAATAGCATGACTAATTTGATTTCATGGGATATTTAGCAACATATGTTGCTAAAAATATTTGTCATAAGGCTATAATAATTTATCTATATTCTGGAAGTCTTAGAGTTGTGTATATGCAATACATATATAAAAAACCGATTTGCATAGTATTTTGAAGTCCTAAATGAAGTTGGGTCCTTAGTGTGCATTGAGGAATTCATCACGAATGTGATTCAAAGTTCACTGTGATCTGTGCCCTTTCTATAGTGAGATTTGGATTGTGCACTCATGTTTCCAAAACTTCATACTGCGTTAAGGCATTATGCATAGGATGTGAATGACTGTGTCGATACAGATGGCACAAGGACTGATGCTTTAAGCAAGAAAATAAAATAAAAATACCAACACTAGTTATACTGTACCAATTTAAGAACAAAAGGAATTGAGATAATATGTTGTTTTGATTGATCAATAAAATGTTGTAAGAAAGAAAAATTATTTTTGCCAGTATCTGCTAGCCAGTGAAAACATTTTCTTATATATATTTGTTGGATTATCTTTTTGCCTTTTAAAAATCATCCCGTGACTGTTGTGTATATGAATTACTTCCAGAACATTGTATTATAGAGCCTCACCTTCATAGTAGATCATCTGACTGTTATTTCTGAATATTATCTGAGAGAGCAGCTAAATTTAACAACTTGCATTTAAGGAACAGTAAATGGAGCATGCCCATGAAATGTGCATGCTTATCTGAAAGCAAAGAACCAGCTTTCATAAAGCATCAGATTTCTCAGTGTTATCCAAAATTATTCTGAATTTAAGGGTTGTTTCTTTAGCAAAATGGGCTTCTCTTTGGAGAAGTAATGTTCAAACAAATGTGCATCATGAAGACTATTCAAAGAGCAGTGAGTACCTCCATATCCAGGACACTGAAAGTTCCTGACAGTACTTTATGGCTAGTATGCCATGCAATTTCCATCATTTTTATATCCATAATCAGAAAAGTGCATAATATATTTATCACTGGATCGATTGTGTGTGCAAAAATACTTCAATGTATATTAAAGAGCAATGCAACCAACTTCATTTATAATTTTCATAAACAAGTAAATCAAACTACTAAATTGTATAGTCTAAAAGATAGTTTGTAAGTAAACAAGAAAATGTAATAAAAAACCCCTAAAATCCAGTTTTAGTATTCCAGTAATATTTCAATCAATATTAATGCTAAAATGCTTTATTGTAGTTTCTCAGTTTAGTACTGTGATTTGAGAAAAATTAGTGTGAATCCTCTTTACGTGGTGGGGACATTACTCCAAAAATGCTCTGAAGCGACTCTGGGGGTTGGTAGAATGTGAAAAGTACTGGGATTATAGTGATTTTGCAGATATTCTTCAGTGCTGAAACTTTAATTAAAGAAAAGTCTGTGTGAGTTTTGTAGAGAATGTAAAATATGTGGTAGCAAAATGTGTTTTGAATTCCACATTTAACTCACTAGCAAGCAAAGCAGGCTCATTACTAAAACTACCTCTCTTCCAGCAGCTCCTCAATTGTGCTCTGTGGGCCACCAGTCATCTGCAGAATGTTCTGTGGGATGCTCTCTGGAGACTGCAGTGGTTCGTGTGGTGTTTTTTCACTTTGTTTCCATTCTTTTAATTGCATGGAAAGAAGTTAAAATCTGTCAGTACTTTCCCAGTGCTGTCTAGTTTCACTGTAACAAACCCCAGGGAGTCAGAAAGAATTGTTCATCCTAACAGGACTGGTTTGGCAATTTGCTGTACTGAAATAGTGAAGCAACATCCAAAGTCAACTACCCAGTAATAACTTGTGCTTTCACGGCAATTACTTCACACTGCTAAATATTTAAAAGATGCTTTAAAANCAAAAAAGAAAAAAACAAAAAGCTGCATTTAGAGACTAAATTCAACATGCTTTGATAAGGACAAGTAAAATACGAAGGGTACCTAGACTAGCCCTCTGTAACCACATACCCCAATATTACTGATGACCAAGGAGAGCATGTCTTCTTACTGTTGACTTTATTAAAAAAAGGAAGAGGTTGTGACTTGCTTTTAATGAATTTATTAAATGTTTGATTTCCTTTTAAACATATAATGTAATTGTGAATGGGGTGGAATTAATTTTCTGTTAAAGAACCAATGACTGTGGTTGACATGATCTGTAGGGAAGGACATACACAGGCAGTGTTTTTCTTCTGATATCACCTATGTTACAAAACTTATAATTCCCTGTTTTAATCCCCATTGCATCATCCTATATTCTATACTGACAGGGTAAGTTTATGGTCCCCATTTAAAGTCAACAGAGACACCATTTATATCAGGGTATTTTTAGTTGCTTTTAATCTCAATGGACTGGTCTAATTGATAGAAGGAAAACAAACAAACAAGCATAGGGTTTTTTTAATTATTATTTTTCATATTGTCCAGTGCTTGTTGCTCCACTTTAATGTAATTTGAGTTAAACCTAATTTCAAGTCATCTCAGTTCAATTGCTAAATAATAACACTAAAAGCAAAACAAAACTGAAAAAAACCAAGATAAACACAAATCTTTTTCTGATTGCAGTTCAGGAAAGCTAAAACTAGACAATAAAAAAGATAGTAATTATTTGAAACAAAGATACATTTTTTATTAAACTAGATGTAGGTATTAAATCCTGAATATTAATATCAGATATATGTAGACAAATATCTCTTCCATTTGCTACAATCACTTTACCATCATCTAATAGTGGGCATTAGCAACTTTATATAAATGCATTATTTTGGATATCTTTTAATGTCAACATTTATTATCCAAATAACTTTCACTTTAAGTAGATGTGCCATTGTTGTATTATCTAGTTTCTAGGCAGATTCTAGTTGAGCTGGTAACTTTCATTCCTTCACAGTATAATAAATGTAAATATTTACAATTTCCATTTGCTAGGTTCAGATTTTATGGTTTGTTCAACGCTCCAGCCACGATCCACTGAATTCTTTGTCAGAGAACTTAGAAGCAGCACTATACAATAAACAGTCAGTTTTCTACTTTAGCTTTGATGTAGCCTCTTTCTTCGGACACAAAATAGCTGGAGAACTGGTTTAATGCTGTGATACAAAGTTAAGATATGCAGGGCTTCAATGTTTGGGACTGACATTTCTAGAAAGCAAACATGGATCTCCTCCTGCTACCATCCCGCATGGGAGACGTTCCTGGGGGAAATAAGATGCGAGTGCATTGGCGGGAGCAGGCTCCTGAGGTCTGGGCAAACAGATATAAGTCAAACCAATAAAAAGTGCAGTTATGGTCATGCAACATTTTAGCGTTGATTGGTGACTGACAAGACCTGTTTCAGTGTTGCCTCAGCTGCTGCCCAGTGAGGGGTCAGGTGCAATCCCCAGCACATCCTGCTCAGAAGGAAAGATCTGGAATGGCCAGAATGTGCCTCACTGTTTGCAAATACATATTTCAGTGCAATGACTTGATCTGTGCTTCTGTTACTTATCCATTGATGATACTCCAAAGAGCAAAATTACTTTCAGTCTGTTGTATTTTAAATTACAGTTGGTCTCTAACAGATAAAATTATGTTGTAAATCTTCTTTCCTAAATATAGCATTTAATTTTTTTCCTTGACAAGTTTGCATTCTAAGACATCATTTCTCTGTGACTTTGCAAGCAACTACTGTTGTCTCTACAGACAGAAGCTTGTCAGATGTATGATATGTATGCTACTTTAGCTAAAACATCTGTTGTGTAACTTGTCTTAGGTCAATCTGCTAAATCATGACGTTTTTATGCATCACTGTACTCTTCAATTGTCAGAGAAATTCGGTAAACTTCTCAGAGATAAAAGATTATGTCCAGCCATTACTTCCCCATAAATTTCTTCCATGAACTTAAAAAAAACCCCCAAAGAATGAGGAAAGAAAATTTCTGGCAGCTGTTTCCTGTGGAAATAGAAATGTTCATGTTTGTTGTGTCTCAATGCTTAAAATTAATTATTTTTTCTATTGGTGCAATGAATGTAGAATAATCATATTTAGATAACAATCGTGCTTTCATTTTAGTTATTTAATGTCCCTTTAAACATTCTCTTTTCTGAGAAGCAATTAAATATATTTTCATAACAGTAATTTTCTACATCTTAAAAATTGCTGACTCTACTTCTCCTTAGATCAATTGTAAAAATGCTGGTGACTTTCAGAGAAGAGTTGTGATGCAGGTGTACATAACACTGATTGCATATAGTCAACTGATACTGAAGATGAAATCCATCTGATCAAATATAGATACCTGCTTATGGGCAGGATGAACCATTCCCCAGGCTCCACTGACTGAACTTGCCATGAACACAACAGATCACAATGAGCTCTGATGAAGACATAAATTGTAGACAGCTAAAATAAAGCATGATTACCCTTACCTTTCATCCTGGACCACCTCCCATTCAGGTCTTATTTTCTAGTGGGCTGAATATTAAAATCTCTTCTTGTGATCATCATTGGTCAGCATTTGGGCACCTACCAAGGATTGCACATTTTGTTGCAGTATAAACAGTTCATATTTCTGAGGATAAAAATACTGCCTCAAAAATGCAGCTTTGTAAGCATGTGCAGTTAACATCTTTTGGTTTGCATTTTCACAGTTCATCATTCTGGATTCCAAAATATTCAGCTGTATTTGATTGCAAGGAGACACTTTGAAGATGCTTGTTTAAAGTAAATATTTATGTGAGTTTGTAAAAAATAAGAAGATATTTAAACAAGATAATCACTCTTAAAATGACTTAGACATACAATAAACTTAGAAAGGAGAAATAACTGATGTCTCTTTAAAGTCAGAATTATGTTGTCATCTTGTTGGTTTCTGATCATGTACAGGAACTACAACAACCAGAAACAAAACTCAGAAGTTATTAATGATCTTGTCTCATGGATCTTTCTCTCTTCCAAACATAAATTTAGGGTAAGGACTGTTGGAGCTGCTTCATCTGCTGAGATACCAGGGGAATATTATTGTATCAGTCGTGCTATGTAAAGGGCTCTTCTGTGTGTTGAGGGAGTCGTACATTTTAAATAGGTCTTTCACTGTGATTTGGGAATATTTATTTTAAGGTGGAAACCTGTCCTGTAGCAATAAGGCTGAGTGCATCAGCTTTTACTGTGTAGTATCTTCTGCCCGATGTTTCTGACAAGACTATTGCTTTATGGGAACATCAAGTAGAAGTTACCAGCATCAACATTCTCACAGACACCTGGGTCACATTGGCTGAGAGGATAGCTATGCATCAGCTGAGCTTAGACCACGGACTGCACAACTCCTGGAATATTGTGAGTTTGTTATAGTAGCATAAACCACAATAGAGGTGGTTTCAACAAGGATGTTTTACTTCATGAGAAGAACTTGCCAGAGGACAATAAGGGGATCAATGAGGCAGCTTGTTCAGCTACTAGTTTCTTGAGGCTGCTTAAAATTTACCCTACAGCAGGAGAGGCAACTGGAAATTCTGGAATTTTGAAGTCAGTCAATCACCTACCAGCTTATCAAATGGTCTCCCACATCATTCCATACTTATTTGAAAGATAATCATAAACTATGTTGAGTGGGAACACCTGGAAATATAACAGCATCAAAGTGTCTCAAATAATTCACTAGAACTTAAGAATTAAAACCTAACCGTAAAGTTTCATGTTATAAACTGGCAAAAAAATATTTAGTTTTGAAAGTTGTCTTGCTACTGTGTAAATGCAATGAGACTTGCATATGAATGGACTTGCTTGGTAGCAATAGGACAAAGCTGTCATCTCTGATCTGTACACAGCAGAACAGTATAAAAGGTAGAAGTAAAATGTCAGTGTTCTCCTATGATAATGTACTCTCTAGTAAGCTAGAACTAGTAAGCTAGATGTGAAAGTTCGGGTTGACTCTCTGCCAATGGCCAAACCTCACAAGAAAGATTCCCCTCTCCCTCTCCCGAAAACGGCAAAAAGCAGCAAGAGAAAATTGAAGTTAAATATATATATTTACATATATTAAATTTATATACTAGGTACAACGAGACAGGGACCCCCCAAACCACCCCAATAAGGGACAAGGGGAAGGGAAAGGGGAGAGGGAGACAAAAAGGGAAATGAGACAAACAAATATATACAATCTAAATTCAGAAATTAACTCAGTAAGTAACAAACGCAATAGTAAACTCACTACTTTCCTTAGAAAAGCAGATTCTCAACCTTTGCCACCGGCCCAGGCAAACAGCCCTCAGAGCAGGGCTCGCTAACACAGATAAGCCAGGCCTAAACACCGAGAGCCTGTCACCAAGCTAACCCATGAAGGACAAGAAGCAAAAGAGAAAAAAGAACACGTCCCCCTTCGGCTTATATACACCTGATTACGTAAAGAGATGGGATGGAATACTTCCTAGATTTTGACCCGAGTTACCAAGGAAGGCCTACAAAAAACAACCCATCACATGGGCTTAGTAAGAAAAGAAAAGCTAACAGAGTCTGAAACTCATAGAGTTTTAGAGGTTTCATGATATTTGAGAAAGCCAAAGGGCTGGTGCAAATGCATGAGAACTGTGCTCCTTGAAGGGAAAGAAGAATTACTTTCTCAAAAGTGTTACAGTTTGTAAAAATTTTTTTCCTTTGTAAATTCGGTTAATGGTGTATATGTGTATCGAGCTCTTCAGTGCAGTACTGGAATTTAACCCCTCACTAGCCTAAAGAAGGTAGAACAGAAACAGGCCAGTGGCCGAGATGGCAAATTAGTGTTAATTTGGGTATCTCTGCTCTGCTTTAGTCACCTGGTCTAGTGGAAGGTATGCCTGTCTGTGACAGGAATGTTGGCACTGGGTGATCTTTAAGGACTCTTCCAATCCAAACCATTCTATGATCCTAAGACATGCTCCCTGGCCATGCAGACAAGTGTCATGGCATAATTCACGTCTGCATGGTAAACTTGCTTTAGCCTGTTAAGAGTAGTCCTGTCTCATGCAAAACCCCTGAGCTGTGTGGACATTGCTGGGTGTGGGATTGCTGCCAAAGTCAGTTAACATAGACTTAGAAACTGAGTTCTTTATGTTTTGACTGAGGCAAATGGCACCAAGGTAAAACTGCAATGCAAATACAGCTGTTTGGATAGGGGTCTGTGCTACTGCTACTCTTCTAGTGGTCGTGAGTACTGGACCCTGGAAAACTGCCTGCTGCAGATATGAGCTCATTGGTTTCAGTGCAATCCTTCATGTCCTTCAAGCTAACTATGTGTTTTGCTGAAAAGAGGCCTCTTTTATACTGATTTGAAATATTATATTCAAGGCAACATGACACTCGTTTTCTCATGTCTCGTTTAGCTCTTCTTTTCTACTGTTCTCTCTAAAGGATGCATAGTCCCTCTTTTCTTTCCTTATTAGGGCAGTTGTCATCTCCATCTTACCTCTCAACATATCCCCATATCATTTTTTTCCCATTTGTAAATTTCACCCCTTCCTATATATTCAAATCCATCCTACATTATTTTTTTTTCAAGACTAACATGAGAGACACTTACTGTAACTGTCCTAAATCGCTCTTATTATTGTGCATATTGGTTTGCTGTGTCTTGTGATAGTTGCTGTTCATTGTGTAGTCTGCTTCTTTGTACTAAATCTGGAAAGATCAAGAAAATTTTAAATCTTGTTTTCAACTAGTCCTTTCCTTTTTTGATAGCTGATTAAGACCTGAATTTAAAGACAGTAAAATAAGGAAACTGCATTTTACACTGTGACACATAGTTGAGCTGATCCCAAGAGCTACACTGTCATAGAGTTTTTTCATAATTGATGATTCAGGCAATTCTATTATTTTTCACATATCTTGATGATATCTGAGTAGGCATACACTTGAAGACATGCATTTCCAATGCTACTGGCTGTAAGCAGAGCACCTGTAGAATGTCTTCAAGTTTATGTATGATGGCAAATAGATGTAAGTGGACAAGGCCTCTATCTTCACACAAATGTGTCACATAAGTTTGACAGTGCATCCTCTGAACTATTCTGCTGATGGATAGAAAACAATTTGTAACCATCAACAAAATACAAGAGTTCACAAAATGCAGTCTAATATTTTACTAATGGTACAACTGCAAAAAATGCAATGTCTAGCAGTAGAAAATATCTACTCTCAATGCTCCGTTAAACACAACTGTTATTTAATGACACTGTAGGTAACTAGATGATATGCTGTCTGTTTTAGATGACAATGGGACAATTTCAGCTAATTAAAACTCACAAAGATCTTGCTTGTGCTGTTGTCTGGAAAAAACTAGTATTGCATTTAATGGGAAAAAAGTGAGACCTAATTTAGGTTATACAATACCATGAATGATTTCTGACATGTAGAAGACATTGTGCTTTCCAGTAAAAGAATAAGAAGTGTGGGTAATCTTTCATTGCTTGATTTATTTATTAAAATTGTTAGAAAGTGCATGGGCATAATTTTATTACTTTGCTTTTTAAATGAAACATCTAGATCATTAGGGCAGGGGCTGTCTTCCAATGACATATATAAAGCTTGGCTCTTAACTGGAACTTCTAAGCACCATTGCACTGCAAATTATAAACATCTATAATAAAATGCTTCTTACAGAATCTGTTTGGATCTGACTCAAGAATGAATAAGCCACTTCTAATGATTCTGGAAAATAAACTCCTGTCTCCTTTTGTACACATGCTGATCTTCCAATAATTTGCTAATTAGTCTTAAAATTAATGCAATCTAGAGACCTCAGGAAAAAATGCGGGAAATCTTCAACCATGTGAACTTTTGAACCCAGACCTTTAATAAATTTGAGATGGTCACAATAAAGGTTTTCATCAGAGTTTTAATGGGATTCATTCAGCAGTAAACTACAGAAAGAAATCACAAATAAGGAAACTAAATTATATACAATCTTTTGGGAATAAAATATGGCTGATTAGTCCAGCTTCAAATGTGAGAGATATCCCTTGATGAAGAGCCTTATACCCCCTTATGTGCTGCATTGAAAAAGCTGAACCTCTATTTCTGAAGAAAATTTTTGAGATTATATCTACTAGAAGCCTCTGGATTTTTACAGAAATTAACACCAAGAAAATTTCTGACAAGACCTGATTGTCATCTGCTTAGAATGAATCAAATGCACATGTTTAAGAGGGAAAAATAATAATGAACTTTATTTTTTTCCCTTCAAGATTGGGAAAATCTAAGGATTTCAAAGAGACTTTTATGATGGTCTGGCTATGGCATGGAGTGAAGTGACTAAAAGGGATATAACACATTAGGATTGAATGGACTGGCATGCCATTTTACATCTCAGTGATTTTGTCATTGTGGTGCCTGAATGAGCTGATCTGATTTTCAAGGGCTTTGATACAGCACTTCAGATTGTACTGGCATTCTTATCAGGGTACACCAGTGGAAGCCTCTGCACTATGGCTTCCTTCCCTTATTCTCACTTCAAAACCTGTTCCTACATAGTTTGGGACTGCAGAAGTACATGAAGGGCATACGGCATCTGGTGCTGAAGTTCTGCTGATAACTGGCCTAAACTTGGCCCAGACCTTTTTTTAGACAGTTATGAAACACCAGCCTGATTCACTTGGCATTTTAGCCTGCTAACCTTTTCTCTTTGTGGTGTTTGGTATTTCAAAGGAAAAACCACCAGTAAATTAAATATTTGGAATCCAAAAACTGCCATGTTTGTCTCTTGGGTCTGTCTCAACCAGTAGGCATTATTTCAATCAAAACAATTTGTGAGGAAAGTCAACTTTGGGCACAGGTTCAACTATTTAGCTAGCTGGAATTTCAATACTCTATTTTTACAGCTATTTCCATATGAATTTATGGTTTTGAATTAAGTCCATTTTTGCTGTATTAACACTGTTTATAAAGGCATCTTCTCAATCCAAGACTGGATTTTTAGCTGGTAATAAGCAGACAGTATTTTCAACTCTGTGTTATTGCTGTACACAATTTTACAGGACCAGCACTCTAAAATATAAACCATGTCTTTGTTATCATGGCAGTAACAATTTGACCAACACTGGTCTTTTGGAAGTCTTTTGGTATTATTTTTTCTCAAGCTATCATTACCTAAAGGATTTCTTATCTTTCTTTTTCTGAAGTACAGCTTAAAAATTATTATGTTGTATTTATTTTCCTCTATTCAGACAAAAATTAAAAGTTTTTTTTCAACAGTTTTGCTAGTGTTCACTATGGAATTAAACCTGTCATTATAAACACCAAATGTACTTGGGGTAGAAGTAGACCTTTTAAGCTTTCATTGTTCAAAGTATCCGCTTGCCAAAATCAGGAAAAGAAGTGGAGGGAGACTACATATTGTATGGTAACAAACAAACAAATAAAACACAAAGGATTTTTCTTTTCAAACCTGGCATGTGCTCCAGAACAGTTCTTGCCATGGGAACATTTGATTAATCTCAGCAGCTTCCACTTTTCCCTGTTGGGTAGTGTCCTGTCACTTCTCCTGGTAATTGCACGTTCAGAGCTGTTTTACATACAGTAAATACAATGGGTGAGCGAGTTGGTGTTCCCACTCATTTTGCCAAGCTGAAGCAGCATATTCTCCTGCATGATGCACATTACTGGAGAGTGCATTTACCCAAGGGAAAACATGTCCCAAAATAATTTATGATCAGTCCTGTTCTAGCAAAATACCAGAACATGTAGTCCTCTCTGGAGCACTGTGACGCAGTTTCACTTACATAAAATTAGACAAGGCTGAGACTGATTCCTCTGAATGGTTGTATGATTGACTGCCTTTGTGGTTTCCTTTGGGAGCCTTGAGCATTTTGAGCCTTTGAGCATTGCTAAATGAGCATTGCTAAATGGGCAAGGACTCAAGCCTGTCACACATCTCACATAGGTTAGTAGGTCCAGGTTCTGTAGATTTCTCCCCTAAAGCAGGGGGAGGTTCATGGCTTCAGTGTACGTTCAATTAGCCCCATAGTTCCTTTGACTGAACTGAAATACAAGCTGATAATATGTCCTCTCTGTTTTTTTTTTGTTTGTTTTGGGTTTTTTGAGGGGAGGGGGTTGGGGTTTTTTGAGGTTATTTTTGTTATTGTTGTTTTGTTTTGTTTTGTTTTGTTTTTCTTTTTTTCTTTATTCCCCCCTCTCATGGAATGACACGAAAGAGAGAGGGAGAAAGCAACAAAGATAAAATCCTCTGATACCTTCAGCCTTTAGCAGGGAAGATGGTGGTCCCTGTCATTGGCATTTTACAATTTATCTCTCTGAACATTTATTCTCACTGAGTGAGGCCCTGGGTGGGAAATTAAACTATCATGAGATAATTATATGGAGAGCAGTGTTTTTATGCATATAAAGTATTTTTATGTTTGCTTATATAAAATGTTTTAATATACACTTTAAAATACAATTAAGGCATATATAAGAGTACTGTCAGATATTTCCAGGATTCTTCCACTACTGAAGTTACTGCATATCAGTGATTTGCTACAGAATAGCAGGCTAAACAACATGTTTGTCATAGGGTCCATCCCCCCCTGTCTGCCTATTTGGGTGCAGTGTGGAGGCTTGACTTTGGAGAACAGTTTGGAAAACCCTTGTGGAGTGAGAGAGCTATTCTAACTGCCTAAACCTTAGGTCTTCACTTGCAATAAAAGGCTGCAATGTAAATTACTGAATAGCAAGTTGGACAGGGAATCCTCAAGTATGCTTAATTATACTTTCCTATAATGCAAGAACCAGGAAGCTTTCAGTTCTTATAATTAAGGAGACACTTAAGAAGGAAGAAGAAAATAATGTTATGCATGTGCTGGGACTGACCTTGGAAACTGGAGCTGTCAGCTATCCACTGTGAAGAGATCCCTGCTTGGTGTTGCTTTCCAAACTATCATTGTGTGAACTGAACTGAGATAGGTACTTGCCTCAGGCTTGAATTATTATTATTTTTCACAGTTGCATCTCCACTACAATCTCCAATTGTAGTATCCTGCTGGACAAAATGTCCAGCACACAGCTCGATAAACACATCAGTTGGTGGGTGAGCACTTGGCTCATGGGTCAAGCACGGACGGTAATAGTGAATGGGGTGATGCCTAAGGATTTTAGTTTGTATTTTGTAGATTTTTATAGAGTTATATAAATTGAATAAGTTTTTCTAAGTTTCTCACATTTTAGGTCGTATTTAGAAGTCACTGAACACTTTCACACACATTATCAAGGACACATTATTTTGAGGAACACCTGCAAGGACTCCAACTGAGACCGTAACATAACCTGTAGTCAAAATAGGAGAGTCAGCTCAGAGCCCATGAAGGGGCTTAAAGGGGCAGTTCTGAGGAGTTCTGAGGATGGGCACCAGGGGAAACAGTACCACACGTTGGCTGTAGATATCGTGTATGTTAATTACTGAAAGTTATAAAAACTGTAACGTTTGGCTGCTGGGTGTGTNTTTGTAGATTTTTATAGAGTTATATAAATTGAATAAGTTTTTCTAAGTTTCTCACATTTTAGGTCGTATTTAGAAGTCACTGAACACTTTCACACACATTATCAAGGACACATTATTTTGAGGAACACCTGCAAGGACTCCAACTGAGACCGTAACATAACCTGTAGTCAAAATAGGAGAGTCAGCTCAGAGCCCATGAAGGGGCTTAAAGGGGCAGTTCTGAGGAGTTCTGAGGATGGGCACCAGGGGAAACGGTACCACACGTTGGCTGTAGATATCGTGTATGTTAATTACTGAAAGTTATAAAAACTGTAACGTTTGGCTGCTGGGTGTGTGTGTACTTTTGGTGTGCACCTTAGAATCTTCTAATAAAAGAACTACTTTATCTATCACCACTAAAGTTGTTTTGAGATTCTTTTCCAGGAATATAGGTATCAGGGTAACATCAGACTGGTGGCCTTTCACTAGTGGGGTTCTACATGGCTCCATCTGAGGTCCCGTGCTCTTCAACATCTTCATAAATGACTTGGATGCAGGACTAGAGAGGATACTAAGCAAGTTGCAGATGACACAAAACTGGGAGGAGCTGTTGACTCCCTCAAAGGCAGGGTGGCCCTGCAGAGAGACCTGGACAATTCAGAGGACTGGGCAACCACCAACCAGATGAAGTTCAACCAGGGGTAGTGTGGAATTCTGCACCTGGGATGGGGCAACCCTGGATGTATGTACAGACTGGGGAATGAGATGCTGGAAAGCAGTGCCATGGAGGGGTCCTGGTCAACAGTAGATTGAATATGAGTCATCAGTGCCCTGGCAGCCAGAAGGGCAAATTCTGTCCTGGAGAGCATGATTCTGCAAAAGCCCAAAGTAAAGGAACTGCTTAGAGACAATTCTATCCTTAAGCAGCAAAGGTATTTATTCTGATGTCAGGGAGCCAGCCTAGGACAAACTAGCTGGACAAACTAGCTTCAAGGCATCAGTGAAATGGTAGGTGATTTATACAGTCTACATGCATGATTGCAACATTTCAACATGCATATTCATACAATTACAGCATCTAATCATCATATTCATAACAGGTAGAGTTCAGGCAGAGCCTAGGTGGAGCTCGGGTCAGAGTCTTCCAGAATCTTCTCCTGGCATGCCTTTTGGGTGGTCAATTCTGGTCTTCAGCCTCGCTTAGAGGGGCAACTGCTCTTCTTCCTCGCTGTGACCTTTCTTCTTTCTATTGTTGTATGACCTGCTAAGCTAAGTGAAGCTTGCAGAAACCCTTGGCCCAAAGCCCTTCTAGCCTATTCAAATGTCCACGTGGTCCTGATTTATAACCCCTGGATTCATGGTATAGTGGTTCTAGTATTCTTCTCATGATTAGGTTTGGGTACAGTGAGCAGAACAGAATGAATTGCAGCAGGTTCTTAGCAGCAGGCAGAATAGAGCAAGAAGCCTCAGTTAACTCTTCTAGGCCCCACCCTCATTTCAAGCATCAGGCACAGCATTGTCAGCCAGTCGAGGGAGGGGATTGTCCTGCTCTGCTCTGCACTGGGGCGGCCTCACCTGGAATATTGTGTGCAGTTTGGGGCACTGCAATGTAAAAAAGATAAGTCATTAGAGAGTGCCCAAAGGAGGGCAATGAAGTGATGAAGGGCTTTGAAGGGAAGCTGTATGAGGAGCGGCTGGGGTCACTTGGTCTGTTCAGCCTGAAGAGGAGGAGATTGAGGGAAGACCTCACTGCAGGTACAACTTCTTTGTGAGGGGAAGAGCAGGGTCAGGCACTCTTCTCTGTGGTGACCAGTGACAGGACCTGAGGGAATGGCCTGAAGTTGTGTCAGGGAAGGTTCAAGTTGAATATTAGAAACCTGTACCCCACCCAGAGGGTGGATGGGCACTGGAACAGGCCCCCCAGGGAAGTGGTCACAGCACCAAGCCTGACAGAGTTCAAGAAGCTTTGGACAATACTCTCATGCACATGATGTGACTCTTGGGGATGGTCCTGTGAAGGGCCAGTAGTTGGACTCAATGATCCTTGTGGGGCCCTTCCAACTCAGCATATTCTGTGATTCTGTATGGTTCTGTGAAATGTTTGGGGCCAGTACAGGAATGAAAATGAAGCTTTGTGGCCTGGTTTTAGGAGGGCTGGTCTTAATCATGCAAACGGTCTTCCTGATTTTATCTGCAAAATGATCTAATTGTGGTGAAATCATTGCCAGTCTGAAGTTCATTAGAATGGATAAATAGAGCCAGCTTCTGGACCTCCTGAAACTTTGTCATTGCTTTTGAATGAAAAATGTGCTGATCAAATGCATGAGAAAACAAAAGAGAAACTGATGAAAAGCAAGACCAACTACACTGTTTTTCTGCAGTGAATAGTTGTGTAGAGGGATGGGAGTAACAGAACTTCACCTCCTACCTCCCTGCTGATCACAAGATTCTGTGATTCTGCCCGTGGCCACACCATCTCTGAAAAACAAACAAAAGTGCTAGCATGGTGGAGAAAGGGGGAATCAAAATCCCCAAACCATGTGGTTTCTGATTTGCCATTGGTAGTGTTGGCTACTGCAGTTTTAGGATCCAGCTCATATCAACCTCATCCTTGGACAGAGAGAGGTGGTGTTCTAAGGTTCTGCCAAGGAAAAGTTTTCAATAACAGCCTGGCCTCTGTGAGAAACTCACAGGCAAAGGCTGCCTGGAAGAAATTTAGATGCCATGCGTTTCCTCCCCATCGTGTTCATGACCACCTTGCTGATTTGCCTTTGGGCTGATCTGCCTCTTCCAAAGAACACCTGTTTGCCTTCACTTCAGTGTTTTCCAAATTGTTTCTGCTTCAAAATGCTGTTCTATATAGATTAAAGTCAATAGCTAAAATAGTTTTATTTTTTGCTGGAAGAACAGATTATTTTTGTTGTTGTTTTGCTTAAATAAAACAGTCAGTAAATGAATCAGTTTATTTACTTTGGACATATAAGCTTTTAAGTGTAGCATTTTTAAAAAAACAATAACCTGAAAGTAAATTTTGAAAGTTCAAAATAGTGAGAAAGAATTTTTTTGACCACAGTGCATTTTTTCATATTTTAAAATGAAAGGTTTTCCAGATATTCAACATGAACCTCCACATACTTTAAGCCTTCATTTTTGATAAGTAAATTATCTGTCTAAAAATGTGACATCCTTCTCTATGAAGGCTCAGTGTTACAAAGCCTGACCACTACTCATTTGGTGTCTGATCACTTTGACAGATTTCCTTTGTTTGCTTGAAGGGAAGTAAAACATTGTGTCATCCTAAATCAGAGTTTAGGACCTAGAGTCACTAGATGGAAGACCTTCTGGTCCGACCACATGTCACACAGCAGAACAGATGCAAAGAAATTAGGAGCATTGTCTAACAGAAAAATCCTTTTAACTAGGGAAGTTTACAATTTCAGACACTGCTTCTAATGTCTTTGTTGATTTCCTATGTTTTATGTTCTGTAAATTTTCTGAATATTTAGATTTAGAACTCACATGTGTCTTCAGAAAAAGATCAATCACAACTCAAAAGGATTCTTTTGGTGTTTTCCTGTTTTTTTCTGGCAAATCATATCTGCACATGAACTTTGGGACTGCTCTATTCTTTAAGCACATGGTAACACAGCTGTACAGACAGGACAAGTCTAAATAAGTTCTTTGTGTATCACAATCTGTGTCTAGAGTTGAAATGTCCCATAACTAGGTGGGACTACATTCTCTTCAGAGTTAATGATGACCTTTAGAACTATAGCAAGGATAGTGTGGATTTAACAAATTATCATTAGCAGTACTACAATGTAATTAGTGGCAAATCTCAAATTTTTGCTAAGGTGGCACCACACAGGTATTTATAGCAACACCCAAAGGCAGTCTGGCCTTCTGTGCCTTTCCACATACCCAGAAGCTGTGCCTGTCGTGAACAAATTGTTGCCCATCACCTTCGGAACTTTTATGCAGCTTTATGTTAGAATACGCAGAGAGCCCAGACATATACTGCAGACCCATCATGGAAGCAAATGCTTGCACTGTCATTATTTGGTGGCTACTCCTCCCTCCATATAGCAGGAAGTGGAGTACACCAGAAGTAAAGGATAATAGAGAGGGTGATGTAGTCTGAATCTCAGTCCATTTGTCTAGAAGTAATTTGTGCACTTGTGATGTAAAATAATTAGAATTCATCAGTCTGTTTCTTATGTATTATCAGTATCAGATTTGATTAGAACTGCTATGCCAGATTAAATAGCTGAGCATCATATGTGTACTGCCTAGTAAACATAGTTTGTATTTGAGATAATATTGCATTTCAGTTGATCAAATCCAAGTATATTCACAACATTAACTTTTATGCTCATGGGAATTTTACCTTGCCTATTTAATATGTCACATGCAATTAAATTCTACTAAGACTGAAAACATGATCAAATCATCTTTCAAGCTCAGTATCAGTTATTACAATTTCTTATGGTTACCCTAAGCACAATGAAACATTTCTCTGCTTCCGTACCTGAACTGCAATAGTTTAATATTTAATCAATTTTTAATTTAAGATCTGTTATCTAATCTAAACTTACTTTGTGTTTTAGTTGCTGTGCTTGGAAATGGTATGTAAAGGTGTCCCTTGCACATACAGACTGGTCTGCAGGAGTTGCCATAATAATACAAGCAACACTTCCAAATTTTAAGAGTTTTTGTACCTTGTTTGTCCTCCTTCAGTCCCTTAATATATACTGAGATACGGAGCAAGGCCACAATGGAGCCCTGGTTGTGGGAGCATGGGGAGAAGATGAACAGTCCGCTCCTGAGGAAAAATTGGAACATGGCTTTAGGAAGAGAGCGCCAGAAATGAGCTTCATAGGATAGTTTATTGTATTTATTTCATTGTAGAAATGATGTAGGACTGTCCATACAGATAGGAATGATGTTTTTAGGGAATTTTTAAGTATTGCATATGGTTCAAAAAAACTTAGGCAGAAATGCATCCATTGATTTCCTGTTTCTATTTATCTGTCAAAGTAACCAAGTAAATATATTTGAAAATAACTTCTTTTTAAATTGATGTATTCATAAATGTATGATTTATTTATTGGTTTCTGAATGCTGCAGCTGTTTTGTGCAGTAAGCATACAGCTAATATGTTTTAACTTGTTAAAAACCCTTCATAATTTTATACCAAATAGCTATTGTTTAGACAGAGATAATGCTATCTATAGCTAAAAATATTCAATATACTTCCCTTATTTTGATCCAAATATGTATATATAGTGGTGAAAATGTATAACTGAAAAAATGTGTGTTTTGGGGTGGGCAGTTGAACCTTGTCATGTATCCTATTCCATGTCCAGACCTCTGTGAGCTTTTTGAGAGTTTGATGTGTGCAGGAAAGACACAGAACGACCTACAGAGAAAAAATTATGAAACTGTGTTGGTCTGTGAGTGAATAAAAAAAATATAACTGTTCTGCAGAAAAAATTAATGCAATTCCAGAATAATTTAACCTGGAAGGGACATCTGGCGTCACTCATCCCAAAACAGTGCAAACTCCAAAGTCATATTATTATGTTTTTGGATGTCTCCAAGGATGGAGACTGCACACCGTTTCTGGGCATGTTTCAATATGTGATCACCCTTATGATGAAGGACTTGTTTTAATCTAGTATCTAACTGGGTTTCTCTTGCTGCAAATATTGCCTAATTGCCTCCATCTTCATAAGAATTGACTAGTTTCCCTCTGTAGTGAAGAGAAAGAAAGAGCACCCTCCTGAAGTTGTTTTGGATGGGCACATCCTCAGGGTGTGCCTCAGACACAGAAGAAGCCCATGTAACATGCAGAAATGTCATAAGGCACTTCTAGACAGCCAAAGTCAGATGAGGAGGATCCTGTCTGGTCTGGCAAAGGCACCTCTACATGTGTTTTGAGTGGACTCTCATGAAGGGTATTATTGGAGCACTGTCTCACTGTGTCTAAAGGATTCTAGCTAGTACTTTAAATGCAGCTGATTTTGCTGTTTGGGATTGGTTTAATACATTACCTTGTGTTCCCCAGTTTAGTTAACTTGCACTGCCTGACACCTGAGCCATCACAAGAGATGCCATCTTCTCTTCTTGGATAACCAAAAATTTAGCTATTTCAAAGTGAGCAATTTGTGAGTTTCTTCCAACCACCAAGTCTATTTTTAGACTTTTTTAACTAGATAATTTTTAATGAGGTAATTATTTCATTATACAGTCCGTTTGTTACTCACTGATGCTATAAATGGGTTGTTCTGTGGGCAGATGCCATATATATTACCATTATCTTGAAATACTTTTAATACTATTTTTGCTGTTTCTTGGAGCTTATTAATTATTATAGACCATATTGTATGCATGTTGTAAATTGAATGTTTTTGTTTACCATTTGCTGATTCTTTATACTTTATTGCATCTTCATTTTTCTTTCATCTCAGTGTGAAATTCTCAAAATACTGGCATCTGAGCAGAATGACTCATGTCATGAGTCTGAAAGAACTAAGCAGAATGCTATGGTTATTAATATGCTTCTGTTCTTCTAACAGAGGAACACTGTTGTTTCAGTCCAAATGGTCTTTCTTTTTCAAAAAACAAAATTGCTTACTTGTTTTTTGACAATATGAATTTTGCTTGGAGAGGTTTTTAAATAGAAGAAGTAAGGTTCGTGGGGTCTTTTGTTGTTTTGTTTAGTGGTTTGGTTTTTTTTGTTTTGTTTTGTTTGTTTGTTTTCGGTTTTGTTTCTTTTTTAATGCAGAAAACTACTGGAGGAAAAGCAGAAAACAAAAATGAGAAAGGCAAGAGGGAAAAAGACAGCAGGACAACAGTTGAGAAAGAAGTAGAAAGAAAGGAATGATTTCAGCCAAGGGCTCACAGCCTTTGCAGGAGCAGCCTTCATGGAAGAGTAGCAATGGCACTGCCTCAGTTGTCAGGGAAGCATCCCTCTGTAAGAAACTTACTTTAGCCACGGAGATGGGAATCTTTGAATTTCCTTCCCAAGCAGGAAATATAGCCTCAGACTGCTAAACCTGGTTTCACATTTAAGGAGTTTGGGAGTCACTGTTCATGCCTGATACTGTTAGTAATAATAGTAATAATCAGTACAATAATAACCACAGCATTCTTATCCTAATGCCTCCAAAAAAATCAAGATAGTTAAATATCTGTGTGGGGCTGAGCCATTAAGTTCAGGCTGGTTCATATTCAAGGACAGTAATCCTCATGTGACTCATTTGAATATGTTGTAAAGTTACAGTTTGTAAACTTATTTCAGAAACAAACATCATACAAGAACATAGACAAAATATTTTTGCATTTTTTTCTTTGCTGATCTGAATCTACTTATGCAATGGCAGAGATGGTCTAGATGAAAGCTTTGACCCTGCCACTTTTAAGAGAAAGTCCTTTGCCTGCCTTTCATTGTGGGTTAATGTGCTGCCATAGAATGCTTTTCTTAAGAAGTCATTTGGACTTGTTTTGTTTTATAATTATGTGTATTGGAATAATATTTTTTTACTATCCTCTTAGGTATGAGGAAGCTTAATTAACAGAAACAAAGATAATTAAAATAAAGCACATCTGGCTTTGATAGGGCAGGTGCAGTTGTGCTGGGAAGAGAAGACTAAATTGCAGCTCTTTTCCAGCACAGGTCTCTGAATATGGCTACATGGTGTTTCCACCAGAAGCTTTTGTTAAAGCTTCCCCTTCTGGAGGCAGTGTCTGTTCCCAGGCTGAGGTCTGTGTTCAGTCTGCCAAACTAATATGACAAACACATCTGCAGCTCACAGCTCACTGCTGCTATCGTCCTGGCACCAACTGGGGAAGGAAAGTGGAGGGAGTATGGCTGAAGTCCTAAGCATGCTTCATCTCCTCCAAGCATGAGTCCTCATTGCAAGTGAACAGTGGGGAGAGAAGGTGCCCATCTCCTTCTGTACTTCCCACTCAGCCTCTTCTGTCTCAGACTTCTCTCCAGCCTGGACATACCTCTCATCAACCATATGTTCAGTGTCCTTCCATTTAATTCAGGTCTTTTCCCTTTTCTTGCAATATTACCTTTGTCCAAGCCCATTCAGTCTTTCTTGAACATTCTCTTTTTTTTTTTTCTCCATGATCAATTTTTTGTCTCATTTACAGCATTTTGCAAACCAATATTTTGTGAGGGCAAAACAGAAAATGACAGAAGCAAAGGTATTCCTAATTTTAAACTATCCTTGCGGACAAGTGTATTGTTAACTGCTCGCTCAGACTGGTCTGTTGAAGCATAAACCCAGTAGGAACTCCTGCAGGAGAAACTTCTCTTTTATGCTTCTTATGTATTTTATCTGTCCTGGAAAGTTCACAGTTCTTATAGGTCTACCCCAGGCTTTCATGTCATCAGATTTTTCAAATAAAGCAGTCAGGTTTCATCAGCAATACAGTGCGAAACTTCAAAGCAAAAGCCTGGACCTGAGGGTTGTTGTGTAGCCTTTTCAAATGTGCAGATCTGTAAATAGGCTCATGAACCCAGAAGGCAACAAAGAAACCAACAAACAGCCCAAACAGAAGCAATGTTTCTTGAGGAGGTACAGGTAAATCGGTCTATGCAGTCTGTGCCCTATATGGAGCAGTAGATAAAATGTATTCTGATAAAATTTGCCATTAACATTGCTTTTTTATCATAAGACTTAGGGATAATATCTTCTAGACTTCTGATTTTAGTGGTTTTTCCCTTTTGTAACATTCAACTTTGCATGAAGTCTCACCTCATTCCCCCAGCTATTGAGCTGTTACAGGGCAGCAATAGAAAAAGGATAATAGGATAGATAATACTTTTTTCTCAGGAAAAGACAGTCATAACCATGATTGAAAGTCATGAAATATTACACACATATGCACATGAGGCATTTAATATTCAAGCTTTCAAGTTAATTGTGTATTTTTAAAATGAGGCTAGTTTTAAAAATAGCTTGACTTCAATATCAAAGCACTATTTGAAACTTTTCTTCAAGTAAAAAAAACCAAAAAAACTAAAAGGATCCAGAGAAATTTAAAAATAATGTATTTTTCTCAGGGAACACTTTTGAAGAGCCTAAAGCCTATCCACATATTTCACATTCAAGTGGCAACACTTCTTAGGCTTTTGAAGATCTTACTTTAAAACTACAAAAGCAGGAACTAATGAGCTATGTCCCCACCTGTTCTGCTTTTAGAGACAATATTGAAGAATCTTTTTATCAAAACACCTCAGAGGAGAGCAGTTGCTCAAAACTCTTTGGCTTAATTCAGTTCCTTATCCACAAAACCTTGGAGTAGGAGCAGTGAAATTTTTTTCCATTATATGGCCTGTCATTCCAGGGATCACACTGAAGTATCAAAATGATTTTGTTGGACCTTACTGTTTGTTAATCCTGTCCGGAGCCCTTTGGGGCTTGACATTTTCCTATGAGGCTTCTCACTTATGCAATGGTGTGTGCAGTCAACAGAGCTAGAGCAGTAGTGCTGCTCTTTAAATAGAAGCAGTGTCTTCCCTTGGTGCTGACCTGGTGGCTCATGTCTTCTTTAGTGAGTCATTTTGTCACTCTATATGTAAAAAAACAAGCTGTGCTAGATATTTTCATAACTTTTTTTTTTTTTTTGGTCATGAAGTTATTCTTGGGCAGAAGCAAAACTTATAGCAATTACTAGAAAGTGATCAGGGCAGGATTGGAAAAGCTCAGTAGCTCTTAGAAGTCTAGAAAAAAAATCTCTGTGAATTCAATGGTAACAATGTTCAAAGGAAAGATTTGTAGGCTGGTTCTTTTTGGCTCTATGGCAGCTTATCAACAGGCTTAAATGAGAAATTAGATAGAAAGAAGATGATCACATCATTAATGAGGAAGATTCTTGATGTAAATAACCATTTTTATTCTAATCAGTGAGGTTTCTGACTTCCAACAAAAAAGCACGTACAGTGCCTGTTGTCATAGCCTTACACAGCTATGGTATGGCCAATGCAGATGGTACCTGTAACCACCAAGTCTTAGTAGTCCCTTCATCAAGCACAAAATACTTTTGTTATTAGACTAATAAGCAAACCGTCACTACAGAAAAAAACTCATATAAATTCAAGTGAGAATGAAATGTGAATAAACCCTGAATTTGGGTGTATAAATGCTAGGTGGCTACCAACAATTTTACCGTAAAATATTTATATTGCATAAAGTAATATATTTATAATTTTGTTCAATTTCCAATTCCATGCTCTGTTTTTTTCCCTGCTATATTCTATAAAATCTTCTGAATATTGTTTGGTCAATTAAATAAACAATGTACAAAAATACTTAAATAATTAAGGGTTGTTCCTGGCCTAACTTTTTAAGGACCTGCATCTTTTGTCATATGTAATTTTTTCATTTTATATCTGTCTTCAAATCTTTCTTTTCAATGCTGAATTTCTCAGAAAATGACTAATCATTTAAATAGGAAATTTACTGGAAATATTTAATAGCTATTGGGGCTCTGTACAAAAGCATCCCACTGACAGTGCTGTCTGTGCATTCCTTTGTGATGGTACTCCTCCTCCTACCACTGTTCCTACTTGTTTGTTACCAGTAGTGACTTTGGCAGAAAAAGAGAAAGAGAAAAATCTACGTATCAGAAATCCCATGCCATCAGAGGATTTCCCCTGCTGAGAAGTTTTCTTGGTGATCTGTTACCAGCAGCTCAAACAAGTCAACTTCTTGCAGTAAAACATCTGAAAACCTGTAAATTTCATGACATCTCTATAGTACCGGGGGAAATGACTAGCATGACATTGTTGCTTCAGGGAAGAAAAATAACCATGCACCTGAGGAGTGGCTGCCTCTGGCAGCCTTGTCCTTGGGCACCCACTGCTACACCTCCCTTTGTGTCTGTTTGCAAACCACTGTCCACTGGGTCATGCCACTTGCTCCAGTTCAAGGCTGAGGAAGGCCCTCTACTCATTTTTTTTCCTCATGTGTTTCCAAGGAAGGAGAATACATGGGTAAATCAAAGTCCCAGAAAACAACACAAATACAAGAAAGTTACTAGTTCTATTTGTTGCTTCTAAAGTCCTGAAGAAAATACCAAGTGTTCTTTAACTCAGGAATAATTTGAACAGACCAGATTAGTTGGCCACACTGATATGGATGGTGTGTGCAAAGCTCACTGTAACAGGAAAACTACAGACAAAAAGTTCATGACAAGCAATTTCCTGTTGCCAATTGACATTCTCAGATTATGTGGTCCTATTTAGGATTTGTCAGATTGGGATTTTCCAGTCTGGATGATTCTGCCATTAAATAAGTGGTGGAAGCCTCCATCCAGTTCTTGTTCTATTTTAACAGAAAGACATGGCACAGGGGATCCACTGGCTTGATTTAAGCAAGTGGACTTTTTATAGTTTTAGGAGAACACATCCCTATTTCTTTAGGATAATTGCACCCATCACTGTTCTCCCACTAATACTGTGCTTGAGATAATATGGTTGTTGATCAGACTGAGACATCACTGAACAAATGAATTAAAAATGCTCCTAAATATGGGACATATGACCTAGTTGAGCACAGAGATTATAAATACTACTATATATTGTTTAAGGTCACCTTACTTGTTCAGAATAGTCTCCTGTAAGGGTAGCAGACCTTCTGGAAGAATTATGGGGAGAGAGTTTGTTTCACTTAAGAAAGCTTTCCTGCCTAAAAGAGGCATCTTTTCCTTGAGACAGTTTTAGATATTTTCTCCTCCTGCATTCCGGAGAAACACTCCCTGCTATGAGAAAAAGGTAGGTTCTGCAGAACTGTGGAAGGTGCCTGCAGGGGCCAGGGGCAGAAATTATAAAAGCCCTCAGAGTAGCAGGGGGCATTTCTTTCTCAGGCCCAGCGCTTGAAGTGCTGTTAGGATAAATATTAATCTAGTGGTTTTGACTTCGGAAATAAATTTTCCTACAATCCTTTCACTGCCTAGCACTTTGCATGTATCTGCATGTTGTCTTACTTCACATTCCTTACAGTGATCTTTGTAAATTTAGTAATTTTTAGGGTTTTATTATTTTTCTTATATGTTTACTGGGAAGTAACATTGCAATTTCTTATTCTTATTTGATTGTTGGGGAATTAAAATCTGAGACACTTACAGTTAGGTGCAGTCTAAATGATTGATTTTTTTCTCAAATTGATGGCAACAGTTATAATTACCCTGTCCTGAAGTTACTTTCATTTGTTTCTTTTCAAGATAATGGAAGTTTCAGAGTATTTATAATTAGAGCAATTAAGTTAGCCAGAAATGAATCGTATTTGTCTCCTGTAAATAGGATGAGGAAGATGCAAGAAGCTTGTTGAACTAATTATCAATATTTCCTCTTTGAAATTAAACAGTGTATGTTATTAGTGACCTCTTAGGCAATTAGAAACCTTCTTCATAGACCTCTCAGGAGTAGACATGTGAATGATATGATGACTTTATACAGATGAAGATCAATAAGAGAAACAATTCTGAATCATAGTTGATTGATCAAATGAAATATGACAGATTCATTAGATGATTGAGATTGGGATTATATGCTTGTGCCATTAAAGGGTATTGCACTCAATGATTCACAATGTCTTCTTCTATCTTCTGTTCTAAATGATGAATCCAGAATTCAAAAATTGAGAAATCTGTTCTTACAACGCTGTTATTAAATGCTCATAAGTATGGACATCTAAGCAAATCTTTCAGCTGCTTATGTTAATGCTTACAACTATGAAAGAATGTCTGAAACATATTCTTATAGGTTGAAAATATCCTCCCTGTGACTTTGTCATTCTTGGCTCTCTATGATGAGAAAACACTCTTAATGCCTCAGCAGAATTTAATTTTTTTCAGTATCAATAATGTTTCTGAAGCATAGTAAGTGTAACAGATACAAAAGTTCAACTCTGTAGAAAGTGCATGAGGTATCTGTGCTAAGGATGGGGAGATTGTGTATTATGTCCCTCAGCATGTTATTTTGAGGACCATCAAGCAGTATTAAGTGGAGGTTGCAGCCCTTCTCCCATTTTGAAATTGCATGCAAAACCCCAAAATCAAAGAAAAAAGTAATGGCTACAGGATGAACAATTTATCATTTGTAAGAGTAGATTGCAGTGAAAAACATCAGGAACAGGTCTAGAAGAGGTGAATTAGTTGCTACCATTCAGACCTCCATTTGTGGTGTTTGCACTGTGAGGTTGCTTAGTTTCTGGACAGTGCTGTTTCCACACGCTTCTTCAGTCCATGCTTAATAATGCTACAAGTAAGCAAAGCCTGGTTTCTGTCTTTTGGGCAAACTTGTTTGGGATTCATAAAGAAGTTATCATTATGCCTTTTTTTCCCCCGCCCTCTGCTGATGTCTTAAAACATCAGGATTGTCTAGCAGATCAAGCTCCACACAGAACACAAGAGCAGTGATTGCAGTCTTTCAGTAGTGGGAGGGACATCTGCCTCCTAAATATATCTGAGCGTGTCTGCAAGAGGAAGATGCAGCTTTGACACTCTGGTCTGATCAAGGCCAATTTCATGGGAAGGTGCTGCAACACCAGACTGTAGATGAGGTGAAAGGTAAAACCTAGTTTCATTGAATGAACAACATGGTCAGAAAAGTCTAGGGACAATAATGCTGGGTTGCCAGTGAGACAGATATCTAAGGACTCTCCCCCCATAACTACCTAGGTTGTGGGGCTTGTGTTAGTGGTTATTAGGTTACAGAGACAGATGCTCTTACAAAGTGTCTAAAGTATTTGAGTAATTCAGACATGGAAATAAGACCTCTAAGCATAGAGTGTAGACTGTACATTTTCTAGTCCTGGAATAACCTGTACAATTTGGAACACTCCTGCAAGGAGGCAGTCTTGGACCTTCCCAGGAACAAAATGAAATCAAGGGCTCCCAACTTCTGGATGAGTACCAAGCTCCTACTTGCTGCTGCACACAGACAAGTTTTCTGCCTCTGGGGTCACCGGAAGGGATAGCCCACTGACAGTGTAGGGGATAAACCTCACTGTGGGGAATCTACCTTCCTGACCAGAGTGTCTCCCAGACAGATTCTGCTTCAAGCTTAGGCCACTTTTTTCTCTAGGCTTTAGAAAGTCCAGTTAGTTATAACAGTCACTTTGTCATATCTACTAGGAAGTACCTATCTTCTAAACAGGATTTGGGTTAGGAATTCTCAGGGATGCCTAAACTCTCCTGTCTTTCCTGTTTTTTCTTTCCCCAGAGGGATTTCTCTGTGGGTTAGGTAGTCAGCTCCCTCTACGGTTCAGTGCTTTGTGTGTGCACTCAGAGGCACCCACTTATCTTGGGATTTGGAGAACTGAAGGGCTGTGAACGTTCCACGAAGGACAGAGGTCTGAAAGTCAGGTGCTGCAAAAACTGAGCTCTGATCTTGGTTTTGTCATACTGGAGGTGTGCTCAGGGAGCTCACTGACACAGTGAGGAGTCTAAGTGAGAATGTTTGCCCTTGGCTTGAACAAACTCAGGGGAAAGGTTTGCTTTCCTTTGGAAAATCAATCAGCCTCTGCTTATTAATGTCAGCTGCAGAGTATACATCAAAACACTGCAGTGGAGCATTCAAAGAATTAGCAGGATTGTCCTTGTCAATCTTAGTCTTCAAAGTGCTTTGCAAACATTAAGGTCTAGCTTTTGCCTGAAGCATTTAGATACAGTCAGTGCAAGTAGTTGTGCCCACCCCATGCTCCTGGTGTGTGTGCTCAAGTGAGGTGTTTGAGCCCTTGAGCTCTTCTTATGGGTAAACTGAAAGCCTCCATCCACACATCAGAGTGAAGGAAGATGGAATATCCCCGTACTTTTCCTCTGTGGTGGGAACATTGGTTTCCAGCCACAGGCAGTTCTGAGTTACTCAACCCACATGGCTAGTACAGCTTCTCATTCTTGTAAGTGGAGCTTAATTAGTCTGCTGTGTAGTAACTGGTATTCATTAACAACTTGAATGAGATAATATCAACATTTCCTTGAAACCAATAATTCTAAGTGTCAAGTGCTGGGTACATGCATCCAGGGGTGCATGCTTTGACTGTTATGGTCATACTACATAAAATTTGTTTTGGAGGGGGTGTAGGTCCTGAAATCTTAGAACAGGGTTTGCAGGATAAATGTATATATACATCTTCAAGTTACACATTACAATTCTTATGATTTACCCTTTGCAAGTCTTACTGATTAGTACTGTGCAGAAACAGACTTGATGACAAGGGTCCGTGAATATGCTTCTCTCAAGAAAATATATTCACCAGCTCCCTGTGTTTGCAAGAATTACCATAAAATAGTAATGTGTCCTCCAGACTGGAAAATCCTTTTGACTCACACTATTTTTCCTGTTGAGAGCCTTCTGCTGCTATTCAGTGTTTTGACCCAGTGCACTTAGAGTGTAATGGATAAAGCTAATATCCTCAGCATATTTGTTTTAATATTTCTTTATATGTATATATACATATATGCATATATTTCATTTTCATTATGCTGTTTTAGCAAATTTATAAGGTGTCCCCAGAGAACATTTTGCTTGTGCTTTGTTCACACTTCTGATATGATGAAATTATCCAGATTACTTATCAGTGCATTTTGCAAATGCATGGTGAGAAATGATACAACATCAAAAGAAATTCTCTATGTTAACAGATAAGCTGTGAAGGATCAAAAAGGATGCCCTTTACCCAGGTATAAAATAACATAAATTATGTGAGTTGAAAAGATCTCTAGTATATTACAAAGTCTCATCCCAGAAGAAATTTAGTGGCAGAAAGCCATGACAACGACAAAATGCTGTTTTGAAAACAGATTTGAGAAAAATGCAAAAGTGAAAAAAGTTCTCCTTAAAGAATCTTCAAATTCCAAGTTTTTTAATGTCAGAAAGAATTTTTTATTGTAAAACCTGTCTAAAAGAAACATGAGAAAAATTGATGTTCCATTGAAAGCAATTTAATGAATCCAAAGCACACTTTTCAGGTGAAAGGTTCAGTCAAAAACTTTTAGTGGATTTCACCATTGTATTCCAGTTTGGGGTAGGACTAAAGTTTGAAAACTGTAAAAATTTTCTTGGGTAAATAAACTTTTTCCTCTCCAGCTCAGCTGACCCATTATGATTTGTTAGCCTTTTTGGTGTCTCTGAACTATCCTTTAGCTCTACAGAAGGTAGAAGAGTCAAAACTTACAGACATTTTTGGAAAACTTTTTAAATGTCTTTGTAAAAATTACGATTCTTAAAAAAGGTAAGTAAGTCTATGTAGTTTTATAGAACCTAACATTTTAAAATGTATTTGTATGTAATGAAAAAACCTTTATATTTTCATGGAAGCTGCATTTTTTAAAAAAAAATTTAACAAATTGGTACTTTAGTTGCAAGTCTGGGCAAAATACAGTCCATTTACTATTTCTGATACTGATTTTTCAGAGCTTTTTGATAGTATTACTTTCTATTACTTTGATAATGGATTTTACAGGCTGAAATTTTTTGTGTCCTTAAGCACGTGAACATCTCACAACCTTGTTCATTTTTTTCTCTTATCTTCCACAATATTATTTTCTTGTGCTCTTTAACTCCTGAAAAATCTGAGATGTGGGGGTTTTTTTTTGTTTGTTTGTTTTGGTTTTTTTTTTAAGTGTCATGTCTTGATGAGTTTCACAGGTCTTCTCCTTAACTGGTTGATCCCTTAGTGAAAGAAAAAAACAATCAGCAAAGCTGTAGATAATTTGAATACAATTGTTCTTCATCCTTCTGCTGTCAAACTCTGCTTTCTTCTGGTGATGTAAATTATAAATTTATGGATAGACAAATATCTCAACTTCATGCAAAAAACAGAATGTTTATAAAGCATTTGAGGATGCCTTCAATGAGAAAGAAATAAGAAAAAATTCTGCTGCTAATTTAGGATCGCTTTAGATCCTATTCGGCAAACAAAAAGCATTTCAGCTTTGGTGGCAAAATGACAAAGCCTGGTGTTGATGGTATTGGATTGAATCTGCTGTGTGAACATTGCTCAGGCAGAAGTGGATGGCAAGGCATAAAACAAAGGCTGAGTAAATATTTGTACTTTTCTCGCTTTGGCAGCCAAGCTAGGCAGAGGCAGAGGAAGGTGAAGAAGAGAGATTTGGCTCTAACCACATGTTTGAACTTCTTCAGGATTTCTGTCCAGGGGGGAAGACTGGAAAGGGAAAAAAGGCTTTCTGTTTAGCAACATGCTGTCTAGAGGGATCTGGAGGAAAGCATCAGCAGCTGCTGCCTCTCCTTGCATTCCACAGCCAGGGTGGTCAGCCTGGGGCCAGAGGGCTGGGGGACAGTGACTGCATTATTCTTGGCAACAAACAGGATCTTGGTGGCTCTCACACTCTGAAGAGCAGGCAATCCTTCACCGCCCTTAGCCTGAAGTCAGGTTAAAGTATTTCACTTCATTTTTTTCCTTTGCATTTTTCAACTGGGTTTAACTATGCAAAGCTCAAAGAATAAGGTTGTGTCCTACCTGAACTCCTCAGCAGGCCAGAAAGGGAACATTGCTCTGTTGGTGAAGAGGACACTATCTAGTCCAGAATAGGTCTTTGCCTAGAAGACACTGAGTGCACCCATTTGTCTTTGTTTCAACCAATTTCTCTTCAGAGATGTGAGATGTGGTTTCCAGGTCCTTAACCATAGACATTAAGACATCTATGGAAACACTGAAGAAGGGGTTTAACTATTTGGCTATTGAGAAAGTCTTTGGATCCAATTGAAAAATTTTTGAGCCATGTGATAAAGTGCTCTGTGCACTTTGTGTTGACACAGACAATGCTGTCTTTATAAAATATCATGTCACAAGGCAGGTAGCTGCACGTTACATAATACTGGTTGCTCCAGAGGAGGACTGAAAGTTGGTTTCACTTCTAGTCTTTGTAGAACCTACTTCATCACTTCCCTCCCAGACCATGGATAAAAGTTCAACTGAGTCCTGAACAAGAGATGCAAACTACTGTTTTCCTGCTCTTTATCTCCAAGCTGTCCAGAGGGGATGAGTAATGTTTTTGTTCCAGTAAGATACTGTGCATATCATCTCTCATAAATTCTGTTCTTTTGTTTCTGCATCATACAGGCAGAGCAAGGAGCAGTGAGAGTGGGAGGACAACTTAAATGAATGGTTTGGAGACACTAGTCATCATGTCTGAAGTAATGGTAAAATTATCATATTTGCTGCACCCAACTTAAATATTGGGGTCAGGGAAGAATGACAAATTTCCCTGTTCTTTCCTGTGGTTAGTTTCTTTCCTATGGGTAGATCTGAGCTATGTGTGATGAGGCACAGAAAACAATACAGCAAAACCATCAGTTAATCCAGTGATTTCAGAACATGCATTAACCCTTTGTAGCCTGGACACAGTACCAGACCTGTGGAAACTTTTTTGCTGGAGGCAGTAGTCCCTCAAAGGTCTCAGTAAAATGCTGCATAATGGGTATCCTGCTTCAATATAAAGAAATTACTGCATCAGTCAATATTGCTCAATATGTAGATACAGCAGTATAAACAGGAAGCATTTATTTTCCTTAGAATGTGAGCTTTCCAATTGTGTTTTATCTCTTTTAAAACACCAAAATGTTTGGCTAGATTACACGAAAGCATCACTTCATTGTGAAATGAAAACCATTTATTAATATAAAGGAGAACTCATTCCTGTATTCTTAACAAACTCTTGCCATAGGTGGTGAAAATCAGTGGAAAAAAACCTGAACTGATACATGGAAAAGAAAAAAAGCCTGGTAAATACCAAGATAAGCTAGGCTAGATGTGTGTGTATAAACACATTAGGTTATTTTTTTCTGTTTGCCTCAGAGTATAAATATTATAATAGGACTTGATTTGTTTGTCTGCAGCTAAGAAGATAGAAGCTCGGTATCTACTATGGCAACAGAAAGCCGTGTTTGTGCTGGATAATTTCCATGAAAACTGTGGTTGCCTCCATGGGTTGAAGCCCCGTCTGTGAAAAGACCATTGGCTATTTGCAGCCCTGTCATGTCTTGTTCTGCTCAGAACAAAACTGGTCTGTGAGTGATGAAATGTTTTAAACCCCTACAGCTGCTGTCATCTTGTATGTGAGAGGTCCTGCCATTGCTGCGGGAAACTAGGGCTCTCTAAAGACAAGCTTACTTCTTATAATGTTTTCAAAAACAATTTTCAAAAACAGTCTTGCAGAGGTAATAGCTAGANTATATATATATATATATACACTGCCATGGAAAGGACAAATGGTCTTTGTGACTTAAATTTGGAAAATGATAGTTTCAGGCTATTGAATGTCTTTGTTGAAAGGTTTCCTTAAGGGAAAAAAAGCAAACCAAACCAAAACAAAAGATTGTAAACTCTGCCTCCAACTTGACTANTAAATACCAAGATAAGCTAGGCTAGATGTGTGTGTATAAACACATTAGGTTATTTTTTTCTGTTTGCCTCAGAGTATAAATATTATAATAGGACTTGATTTGTTTGTCTGCAGCTAAGAAGATAGAAGCTCGGTATCTACTATGGCAACAGAAAGCCGTGTTTGTGCTGGATAATTTCCATGAAAACTGTGGTTGCCTCCATGGGTTGAAGCCCCGTCTGTGAAAAGACCATTGGCTATTTGCAGCCCTGTCATGTCTTGTTCTGCTCAGAACAAAACTGGTCTGTGAGTGATGAAATGTTTTAAACCCCTACAGCTGCTGTCATCTTGTATGTGAGAGGTCCTGCCATTGCTGCGGGAAACTAGGGCTCTCTAAAGACAAGCTTACTTCTTATAATGTTTTCAAAAACAATTTTCAAAAACAGTCTTGCAGAGGTAATAGCTAGATTTTTTTTTTTTTTAAGGGCTAGATTTTAGGTCATATTTAGTCTCATTTAACCCAGTGATGTAAGAAATCCCCATAATCCTAAATAGTTTATTAATTAAATTAAAGCCACATGAGCAAGTTGGACAGGAGCCTTACCTGCTTCTGTCTCTCTATCCTGCTGCCTAGCTCCAGCCTCACAAGTATGCACTTTCTAGAAGCTTCTCCACATATTGTAAAGTCTAATTCTTCATTTGGGTCTTTCAGCAACTTTATCCAAACCTAAACAAGAAGTGAAGATTTTCTTGCTATTTTTACACTGAAACTCTTTCTCCCATAGTGGTTCCCAGCCATTCCCTGTATTTTCTTTTTTGACAAATGGACAAAGCAGTTTCATTGCTTTTGTTTTATTTCATACCTTCATCCATAGAAANCAAAAGATTGTAAACTCTGCCTCCAACTTGACTAAAGCACTACAGTTAGTCCTTCTCCTTAATTAGGTTTGCCCTCCAGGATCTTTGCCTTTGAGAGATGCTACAACTGGTACAAATGGATTTAACTTAATTTTTAATTTTAAGAAATAATGGACATGTTTATAGTACATTTCCTACCTTTCCTATTTCCTGTGCTATAGTTAAAGCTTTCAACTGGGAAACCAATGGCACCATCCCACTGGCCACAGTATATCCCTACAAGATAATTACCTTATGACCACATTTTGTCTGGTTTCATCTGGGGATGCTCTCCTCCTCCCCTCTTGTTTCCCTTTCCCACCCCTTGAGTGCTCGGCTTGTGCTCCTATGCAGAAACAGTTTGTGATCTCTGGAAAGAAAAGGAGACACTTTAATAGAACAGCCATCTGGGAGATGTACATCCTTCATTTTTTACCTAATGACATATTTTCATTCAGAGACTAGGAAAGAAATTGTATTTGAGTTGATCTGAGCAAAAGAAAAAAAAAATATTCTCTCTGTTTAGCTCTTCCCTGACATTAAGAAACATTTACTCCCTGCTTTGCCACTTCACTGATTCAACAGAAAGGCTGGAAAACTAATACCAGTGCAGAGAGGGCATTTTATCATGAGATTATGTTGACCTCATTTAGGCTGAAAAATACATTAAATGTATGCCTAACACACAATAGCAGCCTTTAAACTAGTCAAAGTTTGGGTGTCATCAAGTTTATGTGGGGTACTCAGAAGCCATGGAATATGCCAGAGTGAGCTGAAAGGCTGTTCTTAATGACAACAAGAAGAGGGAAAAATTGTTAACACAAACATAGTTGAGACACTGGGAATCAATTTTTTCTTTTTTAAAAGGTAATTCTGTTGTTGGTTTTGTTTTGGGTTTGGTTTTTTTTTTTACTTTAGGAACTGTGAGGAGATGGAAAAGGTCAATGGGCCAGAAATACTGACTTTATGAGTGTTTTTTTCTGTGGTAGTTTATTTCTTGAGAATTATCAATGACAGGATGTTTTTCTGAGGGTGACAGTAGTAGCAGGTATACTCATACTCAGAAGTTGCAAATTGGAGCTGTGGAGCTGTGTATGTGTAAGATTATAAAAACCTAAACTTCTGATAAGGATAGTAGAATTCAGTTTGGCCTTCACAGAAAGTGAGGAGCAATTGTAGCTGAAAGGCTTAAATCAATAAATGTGATTAAAAATAGAAGGCACAGCAGCGACATGTGCTGGCAGTTGGAAATGGGACTAGATGCATCATACAGTACATGTGGCGAAGTTGCAAGCTTTGGTAAGCAACCTTTATGGTAAAGTCCATATGACCATGTCTTTACTGTTGCTAGCAAGACCAAGTTGTCTAGATGTTGCTGTGTGGATAACCTAAAGCAATTAAAATGCTAGGATATGTAAAGACCTTGAAATATTTTACAGCCTCTTGATCTTTTCTCACACCAGGCTCAATGACTTCAACACCATTCTTGATGTTTATTGGTCCTGAAGACACCTCTAGAAAAGTGCAGTGACGACCTTAGTTGGTTCAGCTGCCAACTGTCCCTATTTTTAATGTTTGATGCAAGTCTGCTGGCGTTGCAATTTCAGACCATTAGTCTTCCAAGCAAGATAAATATGGAGAACATATAACTCTATTCTTCTCTGGAACAGCCTTTAATGTACACTAGATTTTTTAAAGTACCCATGTATTTGAAGCCAGTTAGATTTTTGTTGCTGCTATAAAGAACTCCAGCTTTCTTACTCTTTCCTCCTTTTCTAGACTTTGATTTCTATTGTTGCATTACTGTGGACTGTCCTGTTTATCCACATTTTTATTGAAGGAGTGCGGCCCCAAATATGATGGTTTTCTGGTCATTTCTTACTAACAAGCAAAATGGTCTTGTCTTACTTGAGTAAAGCAAAATGGTAGTTTAATCTCTCACAGGAAAAAAAATTTCAGTGCAAAACTAAAAGGGGAGGATTTAAAAATGTATTCAGTGGAACCTACCACTTAATTTGCTGTATTTATTTACTTCATAAGAGTGGAACTTGATTAACTGTATCATTTTCCCCATTGTGCTAAGTAAGGCATTAATCTCCAAGTATTACTAAATTCTGTAACTTATTTTGTGGTAAATTACTTATGAGAAAATGGAAATAGCTTTTCATCCAAACAGCTCTAAACAGTTTATCTTGTTCAGCATATTCTACTAAGCATTCAAAGCAAGTTGTAATTGTGACTGCTCTCTCAGGAAAGATTAACAGTGGACTACCACAATGAGAAAATTACATGCCAACTCTAAATAAGGCATATTTATGTGTTTCCTCTGAATGATAACAGCCTTTATAGCTCAAATTTATAATGTTATGGTGAAAATTTGAAACTTGCTGGTCCCCTACCTTTATGAAGTTGGACACTAAATTTGATTACCTGAATTTTTCATCTTGAATATACTAGAAAATTACTAATGTGATTTGTTACCATGAAAAGGAAACTATTGTTCAAGGTGAGAAAGCATAACTATTTCTTTCATGAGAAGTGGACTGGCCATTGCTGAATTTCCGCACTTGCCTGATTTTAAAAATAAACTGGTGCCAAAACAGTATAGTGAATATCCCAAAATTAATATAAGTACACAACATTGTGACTCAGCAGCTAATAATAAGGTGGCAAACTGCTTCAGTTCTATCCAAAGTAAAGCAGAGGACGAGTAGAAACTGTTACAGGTAATACCAAGCTTTCCATTTGATAGATTAGGTTCTTTATAACAGAATTGCTTGGACTCCTCTCTGAGACCTACAGGAGGAGGTAGTTATTCTGGTAAAAAAATGGGAAAAATCATATTAATCGAGATTCAGGCACTGCCCAAGACCCAAATCAATACAGTTAGTGAGGTGATATATAAATAAAACCTATACATGCATATAAAATTCTACTCTTTATATGCATTATATATATATAAAGCTTTAGAAGTTTATACTTATCAATACACAATGCACTAAGAGCTATAAAATGGAGAAGCAATCTTTGAAACAAAATGATGAGGTTCTTATGTGACTTTATGTAGGTTCTTCCCACGAGTAGCTCTTTGTTTTAAATACAAAATTAGTAAAGTCCTGGGAGCATGAGAGCTTTCTAGTATCAGAGTAGATGTCTTCTCTGGAGAGGACTGGCTCCAGTGTTGATCTGGCTGATGGGATGTCCAGGGTCCTAGGGGTGCTGACTGAGCTTCATGAGGATACCTTTTTTATAGGTAAGTTTTTACCATCCTGCAGATAAGTGTCTTGCTTTCCATGCTAATTAATTATCATATGCAATTTGTTCCTCTAGACATCTCTGGAAGTGGCTCAGAAGGCTTTGAGGATCTTTGCTGGTCTTGATCCTTCCCTATTGGGTCAACCTTTGGTGGCCAGTCCCTGTCCGTTTCTCAGTCTCATTCCTGTGCTTACACTGTACTATATTATGCTTATCTCCAGGAGCCAGAACAATGATGTTTGTCCCAGGAAAGTGCTGCCCTACCCCCTTTCTGGCCCCATCCTGTTCTTTCTCACAGAGTATTATTACTATCAATCATTGGTTGTCTCCATAGCTTTCCAGCCCTCACTGTTTGAGGCATGCACACTATCCCTCTTATATTCTAGGCTTCTACAAGGCTGAATAACCAGGCACTTAGAGCAAAGCACCTTCCCTCATGCTATCAGTTTGCAGGTTGTCTTTTGTTTTGCAGTGTTTTCATACTGGCAGCAGGGCTAGTGGTCACAGTCTGACATGTAAGCTAGAGGTTACAGAGCCTCACCTCAGCCCTCAGTCAGCTGCTGTGTGTGATGTTGTGAACTGACTGACAGTATTGAATATTTAGCTCATCCATGCTTTTAAGCCAGGAGTGTGCCTGGGCACCTTGCTGAACCAAGGATCTGTGTAGATCTACTCTTCTAAGCCAGAATGGCAGCTAATACTCCCTCAATATTAACAGTCTATCTGTGAATTATTAAGATAAAAGGATTATTTTCACAGAGGAGATGGAGGAAACTTCCTTTGCTTTTAGCACCAGCAGAGCACCAACCTCTGGACACTATTTAAATCACAATGAACCAGAAACAGGAGTAGCTTCTCTCCCACCTCCTTCCTTGCTGATTCCTCACTCATATCTGCAGCCAGCATAGAAACTTTGAGGAAAAATAGAAGAAGAGAGTGTTTGATACCCAGTCTTCTAAAAATGACAAAGAGAATTACACACGGTCTCTGGTGAGATCATTAACAGCTATCTGATGGAATTCTCAGGATTATATGAAACTGAATAACCTTAATTGTCCTCAGAAGGGACTTTTCACCTCTACCACAAAAATTTTGCTCTTTGGTATTTAGGTTTTATAAAGAAAGAATACACTTTTATTGAAATGCATTTATTATGAAACAGCTTCTAAAATGCTTTTAATGATCCCCTTAAAAGCACCTTCAGCTTTTGCATTCTGTGACATTGGAAATCGAAAGTATTTTCTTTGGAGTGCCTTTTTTTATTTGTAATATAGTTTGAGAATATATATGCTGGGGTTTCTTTTTTTTTTTTTTTAGAACTTTTTTTCTAACCTGAGCAAAACTGCTGTTCATTGAAATAGAGCTTATTATCATGACAATGTTTCTGCAAATCTGTAGTCCCTGTTATTATGGGAAATTGCCATCAGGAAACTGAAAGGATTCAGTACAGATTTCTGGAGATCATAGGTTTGCAAAATGAATCTAGTACTGTCTATGCTCTTCTGTATGAAATATGTGACAGTGATTGTCATAAATAAAGCTAATCTTGCTAATTCATTTAGTCCTTTCAACATACTTTATTCAGGTCTCCACGACTATTTTCACATAGTTGTGCAATTTCAATATGTTAGCACATCTGGGCTTGCATGTTTTTATGGTTCTGCCTTTATCTTCCTTAAATCCATATGAAACAAACTGATATGAAGAAGGTTAAGGAACCTGTTTCAGAATTAGCTAGCTTTTATTAGACACAAGATTAATCTTAAGTTTTCCTTTCTCTACTCAGAGGAGTGCAATTTTAGGTTTAGGTTGTCTGGTGCAAATGTGTAATGTTAGTTTTTCTTCAGGGATGTTCTTTTAAAATCAGTTCATTGGATGATAATCTTGTGGTTTAGCCCTTTAAGTCAGAAGTGCATCTCTGTGTGTGTTGTGTTTTGAAGGGGTGGTGATATGAAAGGCAGACCTGTGAAAATTTGGGAAACAGGTCTGTTCAGAACATTTGAGAGGATACTTGCAACATTTTTCCTCCTGTTTTTAATCTAGCCTCAATGAAAATAAAAGTGTCAATGAAAATAAAAGGGGCTAACTACATTCAAACTATCCATTCATGAGGCCTTCAACCTCTTAAAGTCAAGTCTGTGTGTTTAGTTTCGCTGAAGAACTGACAGAAACCAAATTTGCTCTAAAAGGTCATTTATGAAAAAATCAATATAATGAACCTCTAAGAAGAAAATCTCTGCCTGCTTTTGCTTATTCATGATACACAGACTCTTACTCCTTTGCTTTTATTTTGTATATTTTTTTTCTGGAATTGTTAGCATTACTAATAATTTATTTATCTGTTAAGAATTTGTCTGATATGTTGGAGTATTCTCAGTTGTCTAAGTATATTAAACCTTCAATAAAAATAGTCACTGTGTGTCTGTTCTGATTTTTCTTGCTTTGGAGATGAACAGTAATTTTAGTGATTAACATATACACCCTCAAGTTTCCTCAACATTATGAGGAAGCTATGTGAATACAGGAGGGTCATTTTAATCCTATGAGTTCTTTTAATTTTTCTTCTGAAGTCAGTGCTGGCTATGTCTAAACTGTGAAACACAGATGCCTTAGGAATATTTCCCTTCTTCTTGATCTTCAAAAATATCTCAATTGAATTTGGACTCACTTTTTTACTTCTCTGATCCGTTCCTGTTCCTTAATAAACTTTAATTTCCTTAGGAAGCAAATGCATTAATTTTGCATAAAAGGAATCTAAGCTGCACTCTAGCTAAGCTGAGAATTCAGAACAAAGTATGAAGTTTACCACTCTACCAGTTCAATATTGTAATGGTTAAATGTAGACATAATCTTCCAGAATAATGAAGATCTTGAACTTGTACCAAAAAATGGAATCAAACAAAACTAAACCAAGATAAATTCTACATTTTATTGTTCAAAAATCTGATAGATTCTCTTAAAAAGACAATAAAGCCCAAATAAAATCACCCTCTTCTTTAATTGTCCCTTTTATTCCCTGTGCCCTCAAGTCTGGCTGGGAGTTAGTTGTATTGTATTCTTAGATACAATTTCGGGTTTTTTGCAGAAGCTGTGTTAAGGTTGTCACAGCAACCCAAGGCAAGAATTAACTTGCTTTTTCAGATTCTAGCTTCTAACCAAGTGTTATTGCCAGTAAGGAGAGGCTAAACTTTGTGGAACTTTATACAAGCCACATGTCTATTAATTTTTCCTGTTGCGACTCACCTTCACTTTAAGTGCTTAAAATCAGCAATTTCACTATAGCTAGTGTACTGGTTTACTCACTTGCCTGCAAATAATATTTACTCAGCTGGATGAAAAGCATAGCTCAAAGGCCAAATTAGTTTGTGAAATCTTGTCCAAAGACATTTTTCTGTTCCCTAGATATTTGATACAGAAGCAGAAACTAATGAATCCCCAAGGCCAGACTCCCAGTCTATTATTCTTCTCTCCTAGCTCAATTTAAGACTTTTCCTTCCAGTTTTTTTTTAGGGTTTGTAAAACTCAACAGTGCATATGTTTATTAAAATTCCACACAGAGCAGAAGAATACATATTATAGCTCTATGTATTTATTTTCCCATAAACTAACAAAAAAAAAAAAAATCCAGTTGTTTTACAATTCTTCATTCAGCAACCACAGAGTTAAAAACTTTGAGCTTAGCTCTCCTGCTCTTTCTTAGTTATCTTTCCTTTAATCCACATACCTGGGTTTCCCTCATGCAGCTCCGTTCCCTGTGTATGCACAAGGACTGACTCTCATCCAGTTTCAACTAAATTTGTTTACTCATCTAAGGCAGCATAGAAAGTTCTTGAAGTGAATAGGAAACATTGTTTAAGCACTGTAAAGAAGCTTAGTTGTAAATGAGAACCTGATCCTCTGTTATGGTACAGATGACTTTATCTCACAATGATAATCCATATAAAGAAATACAAAATAGTACAGATGGCATATTCTTCAAATAAAATTTAATTTCCTTGCAGAGAGAGGTCATGGTCCTTGTGGCCCTCATAGTTTAAGCACAGAAAATGACTCCACTACATTTCTTTTCAGTAAGAAATACTTGAATTTCTGTTTTAACTTATTTTTCTTTTTGGTGGTAGTTTGATTGGTTTGGGGTTTTTTTTTTGAGGGGTTGTAGACTGGAAGTGATTGAGTCAGTAACACATATCCAAGAGGAAAATGTTACATCTATGTTCATGCATATAGATATACACTTGGTTTACCTTAGAGATGGCATGGTGACATTTAGTTTGGTTTTGGCATGTTGGCTTCCTTGTGATATGCTCCAACAACTGCCTTGACTCTTCCACCATTCCACTGTCCAGTGCAACATTCATTTGCTGATTTGAAAGATCTTAAAGTCCTTCATCTTGTAGACACTGTAGCAAAAAGGAGCTATTACATGACAGATGGTATAATTTTTATTTTTTTAAAATTCTAGATTTTCTCTCTTCAGTTTGATTGTAGTATGGAATGAGAAACTTAATTTTCCTCCAGAAGTGTGATAATTTCTTTATATAAAAAAAGTGATGTTTGCACATAAGGTCTCTCTTCTGTACATCTGTGTTCTGCAGCTGCTTTCCCCCACTAAAAGACTTGGCAATTTTCTGTTTCTTGATCAACAATACTCATACTACAAGAAGATCGCAATGGTATCTAGAGAGATACTGAGCAAGGATCCTAATGAGATACCAGAATTTGCAGTGAATAAGAAGGAACTAGTCTGTTTTCTTCTCTTTAGAGGAGCAGAATATTTTTTAAATAAAATGTTTATGCACAGACTGGAAGGGAATGAATACAAATTTGCAGTCTTTGGTCCTTTGAATCTGAATGAAAAATGAAGTTATAATTGTTAGATATTTTCATTTGTTCCATGTAATTTGCAAGGTTTTAAAGAGAAAATGTATTATTGTACAGGCATACAAAGTCTTAATCATGAGAATTCATCAGTGAAAGGAACACACAAGCAATGGGGCACTGAGCTGATCTCACCTTTGATGTAAAAGAGAGAGAAAGACAAAGTACTATGCAGTAATGTAAACTACATATGTTTTCAGTCATAACAGTGTATGAAACTTTCTTGACAGTAATTTAGCCCACTCTAGATTATTTATTGTTGCTATTGGACTGTTGACAGTATGCAAGCTTGCTAGTTTAAAGCTAGTATGCCCACACAGCACTCTGACTGCATCTTCTCTGACTGCCGTTTAGAGGTAATTTTGGCCTCCTTTCTTAAGACCAGCATGCATATTCTCTGAGCATCTTAATAGCCCATTGCTTGAAAACAGTCCAGTCTGGGTGAGTCTATTGTGAACATAAGTGTCTGAATGTCAAAAAACATTTCCAAGAAGTACAGCTATGATGATAGTAAAATGTTCGCATTTCTATTGAAATGTTTCTACTATAATAACATCTATATTTTCATGGCTGTATCCTTTTGAGTCTTTATATTACTTTGTCATTTCTCAGTATCAAGATATTGTTTAAAGCAAAAATCCTTAACAAAATATTAATGAGTTTTCATTCTTGTGTTAATAAGTTTGATGATGCTTCTTGTGTTCCTATCCTTGAGGTTATCCAGATCCTTGTTTGTTAGTACATTCTTATTCTGTATTGACATACTGCTTTGTTTTACTGGCAGATTTCATTAGCACTTTTCCAAACTTCATGTTGCAGTCAGTAATGAAAAATTAAGCAGTTGTAAGAACAAAAGAAATACTTACTGAGTCAGACTAGTGATCTAGCCCAGTGTTATGCCTCCATAACCACAGTGACAGTAAGACATAGCATTTAGGGAGTGCATGTGCATTTTAATACTACCAGTGGTCCATTCCAGGACTAAAACTAGTTTCTCAATGCCATGTCCCTCCAGATTGACCCTATTCCTGTCTAACGAAACAGAAATCTTCCAACTTTAACTCTATCCCATCTGAAACTAGGACAACACTGACCCTTTTCTCTTTACCATTTACATCATGCCAGAGCCCACACTCTTCAATGTACCATCATGTTTCTCGTATTTTGATTACACTGATGTAATTCCTTTAGTCTTTTGGATCATCCCTCCAAAAGCCCATTGAATTCATCGAGCTGATGACTTTGGACTATATGTAACATAAATAGTATTTCAGGACAGGAAAGACAGATGTGGCATTGTTGCATGCTATATTCTTTCCTGTTGCAGGATCTTGTAATCAATTTTAATTTATAGAAGATTTAGTGAGTTTAAAAATCACAACTAATCCTTAAAGAGATGAAAAAACATTCAAGTCCATCTCGAGAAGACTTCCTCTGCCACTGGGGAAAATCTGTGATTGTATAAGGGTCACAGTATCACTGAAATTAATGAAGTTTAGCTCTGGTTAGTTCATGCTTTGCTCTAGTTTGCTTGTCTTTAACCCAAAAAGCCTTAGAAAATTGTAAGATACCTTTACAGTTAATAAAAAGTGTTTTTCACTTTATCCACAATATTTTATGATAAAAAATGGAATAAAAGATTAAATAGATACTGAGTTTTTAAGCTTCTGCAAGACCAGGCCAAATGTCCAAATGTCATGACTGGGGCTGGACAGGACACAGAGTAATAGAAGACATTCCTGTTGGTATAGCCACAGTTCAATAACACTGTAACACCCTCATAATTTTTTCTTCCATCAACTTTATTCTCGTACAAAAGTCTTCTATTTCAAAATATATTAAAAATTCCATGTATGGTGCATATCATCTAGACTTTTGCACAAATTTTTAGTTCAAAAAGACTTTTTATTTAGCAAGAATTGCCTTTCTAACTTTTATCAAAGTAAAACTTTGCTCCGGCTTTCTTAGTTCAGCTGCAATGCACAGGTGGACTCAATTTAAAATCTTACAGCAAGTAGTTGCCTAATTCCCCCAGCTAAGTGCCATTATACAGCAGATAATTTTTTTTTTCTATTTTAAAAATTATATATTTTGTTGAAAATTGAAACTGATGACAATTATTCAATTTCCAGCTGCCTCCAACACAGGATCAGCAAGTACCTTCATCCAGCACTGAAAAAAACCCAAGAGGGACCTTAATTTTCCCATGCTTTGGCCATGACTGTCACCTGATTCAAGACCTCCTGAGGAGCCTGAACATACACAAGTCCATGGGATACATCTCAGGGCCCTGAGGGATTTGGCTGATGTAGTTTTCAAGCCATACTACATCATATTTGAAAAGGTGTGACTCTCAAGCAAAATCCCCAATGACTGGGAAAAAGGAAAATTTTTAAAAAAGGTAAAGAAGACATGGAGATCTACAGACCAGTCAGCCTAACCTCCATGCCTGGTAAGATCGTGCAGCAGATCATCCTTGAAGATACAGAGGCCAAAGAAGGGATTAGAGACAGCCAACATGGTTTCAAAAAAGGCAGATCATGCCTAACTAAACTAGTGGTTTTCTACGATGAGGTGTCTGCATCAGGGGTGTAGAGAAGAGCAACAATGTCATCTACCTAGACTTCTGTAAGGCCTTTTATTTGGTTCCCCACAACATTCTTCCTGCTAAACTGGAGAGAGCTAGGTTTGGCGGATTGACTGTTAGGCAGATAAGGATTTGTATGGCTGAGTGCATCCAAAGAGTTATAATTAATGTCTCAATATCCAAGGGGATACTAGTAACGAGTGCTGCACTTTAAAGGTCCATACTGACAACAACACTCTTTAATATCTTTATCAGTGACATAGACAGCGGGATTGAGTGTACCCTCAGCAAGTTTGCAGATGACACCAAGCTATGTGGTGCACTTGGCCCACTGAAGAGAAACGATACCATTCAGTGGGACCTTGACAGGCCGCTTTCCAGTTCCTGAAGGGAGCTTAGAACAAGGCTGGAGTGGGACTTTTCACAAGGACATGCAGTGATGGGACAAGGGGGGATGGCCTTAATCACAGAATCATAGAATGGTTTGTGTTGAAAAGGACCTTTAAGATCATCTAGTCCCAGCTTCCCCCGTCATGAGCAGGGACATCTTCCACCAGATCAGGTTTCTCAAAGATTTATGCAACCTGGCCTTGAACACTGACAGACAGGGTTGAGGCATCCACAATATCCCAAGGGAACCTGTTCCAGTGTCTGATCCCCCTCAGAATGAAAATTTCCTTCCTGATGGCTAACCTAATTTTTCCCTCTTTCAATTTGCCCAATCACAACAGTTTGTGACAAAGAGTCCCTCTCTGCCTTCCCTGTAGGCCCCTTCAGATACTGGAAGGTTGCTATGAGGTCTCCACACATCCTTCTCTTGCCCAGGCTGAACAGCCCAAAATTTCTCAGCCTTTCTTCATAGGGCAGATGCTCCATTTTCACATAATAGTTGTATATGTTAATATATGTTAATATATGTTAACATAGTTGTCTGGTAATTATATATTAATAACACCGACTCAGTGTTACCAGAGAAGAGCTACACAAGCTTTAGGGTCCTTATTGGTTGTCACATTTCTTTTTAGGGGCAAGTTCTAGAGCTGGATGATATTTCTGATGTTTGGTTTATACCAGAACTGATATGTTTCTGAAAACAACTTCATTATACTCACAGGGGGAAAAAATATTGTCTCTTTTTATTCCTCTCCATTGTCTCCAAATTTCAGAATTTGATCTTAAGATATCCAGATGTGGCATAGTCAGATAAATTGATCTGTTATGGTTTCAATTTTTTCTTTATTGTTCCATAATGTGATTTCACGTAGCTCAGATTATTCAGCAGTCTCATAACATTTTTATTAATAATACATTAATTTAAAGTAAGAGTTAAAACTAGCATTTGATTCACTTATCTGATCTGCTTGGAAATAGACAACATTAATCAGTTCATATTACAGTTAGTTATTGTATATGGCTTTCTCTAATGGAATGGTATTTTGTGTTTGTTACTAGAGTTGTCCTTACACAAAAGCAACTTCTTTCTTTTTTTCCTTCTGGAGGCTTATTTTCCTTAATTAGTCTTCATTAATTTTAAAAAGGAGCTCACTGCAGTGTATGGGAGGCCTCAGCTATGGCAACAGGGAGACAGTCAAAAAAGGATTGGTAATTGCCTAATCTTTTTGTCTCACTGTGGATGAAGGGGAAAAGAAATGAAGTTATAACTTCTAATATCTGATTACAGGAAATTCTTGATGCATACCTTTGGTTTTGCTGCATGAGTCTTCATTAACCTAGTATCTGTTGACATACTGTGAGTCTGGCACAGAAAAATTTGAACATAATTCTTTATCAGGCATCTTGAGTAGTGCTTAAAATCCTTCCTGAGGTAGACTATAACTCTCCTACCTCTGATAGCTTCCGTTTGTATTCAGATTCCTAGAGGAACTTACCCAGACAAGACATTTATAGAACCTCTACACATTTGAGAGACATGAAGTATGGGCTAGGGGTATATATGTGTAGGTTTAGCGTAAACTGAAATTGACTCTAAAAAGTACTAACAATATTAAACTGAATGCTATGATTCTAACTAGAACACTCAATGCTTGTCATCTTGACTGCAGCTATGGAAGGTTTGCCATATATATGTCTTTGTTTCCACATGGTTTCTTCTTATGTCATGGTAGGTTTTCTATCTCTGTTGCACCTGAATATTGGAATGCATAATGAAAAACACCCAATATCAATTCATAAATGAATTAAGTGTCAGCTGAAGTGTGAAACTGTGCAATAAAAATGATTGAATTGTAAACTGTGATGCAGTCTCTCTTTGTTTTCTGCACCAGAATCTTTGTTAGGGACTTCTAATTAGAGCCTGGTACTGATAATGCCAAGGTCGTGGCTTCAATCCCTGTATGGGCCATTCACTTAAGAGTTGAACTTGGTGATCCTTGTTGGTCCCTTCCAATTCAGCATATTCTGTGATTCTGTGAATTTGTAATTCTCTAATTTTCCTCTTGAAGGGGGAGGGAAGTGGGAGGTTGCACTTCAGCTTCTGTTTTGCCATGGGGCTCATCATACTGAAATCAAGTGGGTGATTTCTTTGATTATGCAACATGAAATAATGTAACAGCACAATTGCTTCAAATTCATGGAATTATTTTAATTAACTCACAGTAATACTTGCCTTTAATGCATCCAAAAAAAAGCGATGATTTTATGCAAATTAGGAAAATGACATTGAAAATGTTCTTATATACAACCTGATTTTTCTGCCTAGGCACTCTGAAGTCCATTGTTGCCTGAAACAGCTGTGGTTACAGGGCTAGCATAAACGAGAAATGAGGTTCAGGTTATTCATAAGGATCAGCCAAGGAATACAAAAGAGATGGTATTGTGATTAAACTAAGAACAAGTCAAAAAGTGTGAAAGGAAAAAGGTTGTACAGAAGCCAGTAGCAACTACTAGAGGTTTACTGATAATTTCTCTTATATTTGCTAACTGGAGTGAGATTGGAGATATAGTCACTCCATGTAAAGCTGAAATTTCAAGATGAAACAAGATTCAAATTTTTCTGGGAAGTAATAAGAAAGACAAGGACATTCCAGTAGACTAAATAAACCAGCTGTGTTACATATCCTGGGATAAGAGAGAGCCAATTCAGCATGAAGACAGTGTATTTGGATTCTCCCAAGGAGTTCTATTCCTTTCTGGAAAGAAAGTGCTGCTACAGCTGGAGCTTGCAGTGTCATGAACACTGGGGTTTTTTAGAACTCCTTGGAGTAGCTGCATAAAAATGACGTATATAGGTAATGTTACTTCTGTGCCAGTGGTATTATGTTATACATCTGAACATCCTGACATTTTATATAAGAAAGCTTTATGCACAATAATGAACAGAGTGACACTATCAGCTATTTCTAATTTGTGTTAATATCATATTTGACAGAAAATAAGCCAACTTAAACTACTCAGTACTCATGAGCACCACTATTTATTAAGCTAACACTTCTCTCATTCACTGCCATATGTAAAAAAATATGCATATTTTAATGTCAAAAAATATTCCATCTGTTATCATGGATTTTTTCCCAAGTACTTGAATGCCTGTGGCATTGCAAAAATGTATGATATTTTATAAATATTATTGCTGTTTCTTGCAGATGACTGTGGAAAGGCCACTGTTTTGCTAAAGGCTACCAAATATTGCTTTCTGTGTCATAATTCACAGTAATTTGAAGTAATTATGACATTTAGCTTTGGAATATATTTTTCTTTAGGTGACCAGAATTTTTATGGTATGCTTGGCAGATGCTAGTATAAGAAAAGCAAAAGCAATGATCACTATATGATTTATTTTTGCTACAGGTGAACCCTGCAATTTAGCTCTTGTCAGTATGCAAATTAAAATTGTCTTATGCTATTTAGCTTGGTTAGATAGCACTAATGTGATTGCTTATGCACCTTCTGCTTCATGGACTTGAAGTGCTCATTTGAGGCTCATCAGCAATGAGCTATCTTTGGTGACAGCTACTGTAAATGCACTCTGGGGAAACTGATTTAAGAAACTAGAGCTTTTCAAGGTAAATGTTTTGTGGTGTTTCATTCCAATCCTCTGTGAATTCATCAGAATCCTATTTAAAGATCACTCTGTGCAAAGATTGTGGGCTGCTACCTTGCAAGTTAATTCTCATCTTACTGCAAACAGATACGGTCTTGGGAAGAGTGAAACAAAACACTTGCCAGAGATTCAACCTCTAGTGAAAATAAACCCCAAGCCTATGTTAGAGAAGCTCATTTAGAAAGCAATAGAAAGATCATTACCTTTCATTACGAAATCTGTTACATTCAAAATCATTTGAAAGAAATTCAGTTTTGCAGATTGTTAGTGTTTTCTTGCTGAAAGGCATTTAACTTCACTCAAACTTCAGACACGCTTCTAATCAAGTGAAAATATTTTTTTACCCTCTCACTTGTCATCCCTTTTCTTTTAGTTATAATTTTTTGCCAGAGTCTAGGGAAGGACTGAGATATCCATTGGCTTAGCCCTGGTCTCTGGCAGGGATGGTGTTCCCTTTCCTCCTCTGCATATTGCTGGTGGAATGAATGGTGTTGAACCATTTGATCCAATGTTATTCTGTATTCAGAAGATCATGTTCTTCAGAAAAATGCTAAAATTTTGACTATTTCCTTCCTTTTCAGGGAAAAAAAATGTATCTTTAATTGTTTACTTGTTGGTTTTAATGATAATATTTAATTAAAATCTTTAAAAGCTGAAATCAAATTTTTGAGCCTGTTGTGTGGAATTTCTACTGGTGTTGTCAGGAGCTGGGAGTTCTGAAGCCATGAGGAACAACAAATGACTGAGGAGCCTTACAGAGCCCATCAGCTTTACCCCGAAGATATCCAGCCTTCTAGTGCTTCCTCCAGATGTGAGGGGAAGCTGGCTTGGCCTGGGTTTTGTGAGTCTCCCAGACACCTTTGTACACAGCCCTTCTAATATCAGGCTTCAAACCCCTGTGGCAGTTGGGGTTTTGGCACAAAACCAGCAAAAACTTGTGTTTTCCCAGAGGAGGGCATGGCACATGGTGGGACTGCCTTGGAAGCAGGGAAAGCCATGCCAGCCACCATCTGTGAGGCAATGCACTGGCAGAAGCTGTGACAGATTTCCAGCCAGACTTTGCATGTAATTCAGTGGGAGATTTTTGGAATCATTGTTTTGAACAAATTGGCTTCTTCAATGCTTCTCAGAAGCAGTAAGGAAATTCTCCACCAACTGTAGATCAGAGACCTCTGTGGAATCCCACATGTCTAGGCTTGTCAGAGCTTTTGCTTGAGGTTCACTCAGGGTGCATGGCTGTGTGAAAAACATTCAGCAGTGGAATATCATCAGTCAGTGCTGGAATGTAAGTAAGCTCATGGAAAAAAAAAAAAACCAAAAAACACCCAAACCAACCAACCAACCAACCAACCAAACAAAAAAACCTCCAAACAACTTCACCAAAGTGAGATTGGAGAAGATACAAGTGATTGAGCACTTGGAAGGCTGGGACTCTGGCATTTTGAAAATGCTGTCTTCTGCTTCATTTTTATTGGACCCAGATGGCATGGCTAATGTTTTCCAATTTCTAGCCAAGTCAGGGACTCAGACAGTAGCAATCTGCATATTGTTTAAACTGTAAGGAGAGCAAATGACAAGCCATGTGGAGGGAGGAGCACACTGAACACTTGGCAGTTTCACTTCGCTCTGTCTGTTTTATTCTGGAACTTACCCACATTGTTTTCCAAGAAAATCATAGCTTGGGGTGAAGTCAGTCCTTTCTGTTCTTGGAGCTGCAGAAGCTCAAGAACCAAGAGTGTCACTTAGCCAAGGCACATACACAAGTACGTGCTTGACCTCTCCTCTGGATGCAGCCAAAACCAGGGTGATGCTTATTTTGGATATTACACTGTGTTATGGCAGCAGACAAACACGTTTGCAGAGTATCTGAAAACAGTCTGTTTTATTTATCTACATTTGTTAAGGGAACATATATTTTATTTACTCCCTCATATATATAAAAATTCTTATGATAACATCTTTCATATCTTAATTTTTCCAAGTGGTAAGACCTATCTCATTTCCTATCCATCATAAGGTAAAAGGTAGTACACAAGATAGGTGTCATCAACAAATTAATCCCTAGATTTGGGACACATAATATCCACACATACTTCTAAGTTACAGTGACATCATGGCATTAAATTATCAAAACTATCTTTCCTGTGTGGTTGGGGGAATTTCTTACAAACTGTAGATCTTGTTAGCTTGGCAATGACAGCTTTGTGCCTTTATGAAAGCTATGGGACAGAAGGCAACATTTGGTCTGAAATAATTCGTATGTAGTTTATAAGTAGGAAAAATGTGGTTCAGACTGTCTAATCCCATGCACATTTGTCTTTCTAAATGTGTTGGTAGCAGATAAAACCCATATAAAAGACTATGGGACAATGACTTCAGTTTAAGTAGTAAGAAAATCTGGTTATTTTAATTTAGCTGGTCCAGTGACAGTAATATTTTGGACATTTCCTGTTTCTGCAGTGAGCAATCCTGATCAAAATATTGCAGAATTTATGCAATTAAACAATCAATTTCTACGTGGTTGACTTCAGATTAGCTGCTTCAATACATCCACGCAAAGAGGTTTCCAAAAAAATCACGATTGTTCCAGCTGTGAGTGCAGTGAAAGCATTATATAAATGGCAACCAGAGTAATGTAGCATGTTTTTTTTTTTTTAGTTGAATGCTGTAACAATCATGCTGCCACATAATTAATAAAAAAAATTCTTAAATGTTAGCTCTAGCAAATGGCAGTTAATGAGACAAATAACAATGAAAACCTTGAAGATGTTCATGCAGTAATTTAAAGACAGAGATACAGACAATGGGAAGTGATCCTTTCTACATGTATTAAAGACTCTTAAAGAGCATTTCAGATTTAATTTGAGTTCAGTATTAAATTTTGGGTGAAATCTCCTGAAAAACTACCAAAAATATTAAAAAAATATTTTGATATGCTCTTTGCCTCCAGTTATATACATTTGTAGCACTGGTGAAAAATCAATTTTTTAAAAAAAAAATTGTCCACTATCAATTAAGGATCCAAACTTATTCACCACTGAGAGTTATGGGGAAGATTTCCCTTTGGCTTGTGCTTTTTGGTCTTGTTTTGTTTCTAGGAGGAGCTATACTCGAAGACACTTCTAAAAAATATAGAGGTTGCTGTGAGTGTTAAAACACTGACCTACATTGGCATTGACTGTTCCCTCTCAATCAAGTTTAGGAACTTGATGTTTATTCACTCCCTAAAGGCTTGCACTCTGTTGAGAGCTCAGCATACATGACTTGTTAGGGGAAGACCCTTCTTCCTGACCACAGATGGGGTGCAGCAAGGTTACAACACATCACATATGCCATTCTTGTCTGTGTCAGCCTACTGGGAAAACAGATGATAACCATCAGGATGTATGGATTTTAAAATATATTTCCAACAAATTCAGGCAGACAATGAGCAGCAACCTTGCCTAAGATTCGTGGAGTTCTGAAGTACATGTGACTCTGAAGCAAAGGGTCACCCTGTAATAGCTATAACTTCTAAATAACATAAAAGTTAATTGGCTTGCCAACAGCAGTCAGAAGAAACTGAAAAGACGTGAAGCCTCAACAGGCAGAGTTTTTTGTCCTTTCTGTTGCACACATCTGACTGTGGCCAGATCACTTGGGAACTCAAATCTGGGGGCTTGTAAGTACATAGACATGAGAGTGAGTGAAAGGAGGCTGTGACAGAATGAGCCTGAAAGGGTAAAATTAACCTACCTAGAGATTCTGTAAAATGAAATCACCCCTCACTTCCCCAATCTCGTCCTTGAGGTTTATTGCACTGATTTCATCCAGACCAGTTTTACAGCTAAGCTGTATGATGTTGATGAAGAGTGAAGTCAGTAATACGTGAGAGAGAGCACTGAGTGCTCCCACTCATTCTGCAACAGCTTTTCTGCTGTGAGGCGACAGACGAGAATGCCCTTTGAAAGCACCCTCTGAAGCGCTCCTTTGGTTGCAGTGTGGGCTGTGGAGCAGAGGTTAGTGCAGTCAGAAAGATTGATGGCTTTCACTGAAGAGCCTCTTCAAAGTACCTTCCCACACACATTCCTGGTTATATCACAGTGAATTTAACTTGTGACTCCACAAAAGTAACTAAGAATAATAGAGTCTGATTTACTGCTAACTCTGGCCTCAATTGAGTTACATAGGCATAAAATTCAATAGTGAAGAGATCCATAATATGTGCCTACCCATATAAGTCGTTTCCCAAGAAAGCATAAGCATCCTCAATATGATCTTCTCCATAAACAAATAAACAAAAAAAGCTCAAAACTAAAACCCCCAACCAAACAGAAAAATGAGCTCTGCTTATGACCATTGCTTGCAGAGATATATTTTAAACTGTTTTCCTCCTGCTGCATAGATCCTACTGTACACAAGTCATGAAGTAGCTCCTGTATATGAATATTGTTTCAAAGAGAGTGATTGCAGATCTGTTTCCAATACTTATCTGTTTAAAGCTTTCTATCCAGGATAAAGCAAACATAACCCAGCTGCTTCTCCTAGCTGTGTTCATCATACTGACTGTAAGCAGATTATGGTAATTAAGATAAAAATTGCAGGAACTTGCACTCTAATTAAAATGGAAATGGAATTTACAAAACAAATATATAACAAACTGTGCTTTCTCGTATAGTAGAATAAAATACAATAGAATCTTCACAGTGCTGCCAGATGTTATTTTGTGCTGACATCATGGGCAGGAAGGGTAGGCTCCTTCCCACTGGTTATCAGCAATGGACAGGTTGAAGAGCAATATGCAGCTCTCCACCTGGAAGACATCTTAGCCAGGGACTAACGGTGCCTGCCTTTCTTTGAAATTCAGGTTATGCAGCATTTCTAATGGAAAGGCATTAAATGCTGCGTAGGAATTGAAAGGAGAAAAAGCATCGGGCATTTATCCTCAAAAGATATTTTAAGCAACTGGAACAGTATGTAAGGAATGAAGAAGACTGTAAGAAAGGGGCACTGGAACACTAGGAAATGGCTCAGAAAAGAAATCGAAGAACAAGCTGAAGCAAAGCTGGAAGCTAGGAGGGATACTGTGTGTCCTGATAGAATAGGTGTGACACTACATATGTCCTTGTCTTTCTTTGATGCTTGAAAATGCCAATACTACAGGATGTGAACAAACTGTATCTTGCTTTATGTTTCTTGCTACAAGAGGAGTAGAAATCTGGCTCTAACCCATACAGGTGATGATCAGACCTTCTTGCAAATGTACAGGAGACATACTGTTATAAAGAGAATAACCATACACTCTCTTTGGGAAAGCAGGAAGAGAAAGAAAAATTGAAAAACAGGGCCTGCACATGCTGACAACTGAGCACACCCTTGCCTCTGGGCCAGGTGTATTATCAGGCATCGTATTGATTTGAACTGCCACCTATTAGGCAACCTAAGCCATGACTGCAAAACTTTCTTTCTATTTGCAATTAAACTGTGGAGCCCACACCTTAGATTCAGAGACCTTGGATCACACTTTGAGAACTTGGTTTGTCTGCTTACAGATCTATTTACCAGCTTTGGCTCAGGCAAACCTTCTGTACCAGCATGAGCTACTTTATAAAGTATTACACAAAATAGGAGGCAAAGGGGTGTTGATTTTATTTGAACGACCTCAAGTGTGAACTCACTGGGAATTTTCTTCTGAGACAATATTTTTTCTTCATGAACTTCAGATGCCTCTAAAGCCACTTCGATGTAGCCCACCTTCTACACTTGTTTTCTGCACTGTGACCCAACTTTGAGAGAAATAAGCATGTCACTGGTAAGGCTGGCTTACCCCTCTCCTGGTCAGAGAGATGGCTTTGAATTCTCTCAGTAGAGAGAGAGGCTTTTTCAGAAGTACCCTAATCTGAAGGCTAATAGAGAAAAATGCAGTACTCTGTCACATCCAGAGAAGATCTCAATTTTTGTAAAATTGTAAATTTTTGTAAGTAAAAACTTACAGTTTTTGCCCAGATACAACCAAAGAACTTTTCTTAAAAAACCATGTGCATATATTGAATTACCCCTTCATAAAGGGCTCATAAAGAGTATGGTCTACCCTACAACAGCATTGCTACTTTCTCTCTCACTGAAGCTCAGAAAGTGTTAGCAATGAAAAAAAATTGCTTCCTGTCTTGAAAGCAAGCACAGTGAAGTACTGAGAACATTCATAGATGGTCTCAACTTGTAACAAATCAAGAAAACCTTGATTGTGCTAAATGGTGGTCTTTTTGGCTGACTACCATACACCACAATTTGTTGAAGTTCAGTGTGATGCAAATCAAATTATGATTTAAAACTTATTTTTTTGTGAATATATGTTATTTAGCAAAGTAAATTCAGAACCATACTGATTCCACCAGCTTCTCACTAGACACTAGTGTTTCACTCTCTAAAGACTGCAATTTTTAGGACAAACTAGCTTGATTATATTAAATATATAAATACAAGTTTTTTAGATCCAATTATTTTATTGATTATAAAATGCTTACGTGCTTGAAATGCTTACAAAAATCAGGCTTCATTCAGAAACTTTGTGTTCAAAGTTAAAGACCAATGGACCAATTCAGTATTGTTTGGTTTAGGGTTTCCGTGGTACCAGGAAAATTATTTGTTTTACTGGGGAAAAGTGAAAAATTTTGCTACTTTTAATTATGCTAATAATAGTAGTTGTTAGCTGGCTAACTGTTAAAGTACTGTCATGCTACATATTTCATATTTAGTCTTTTATTTTCATATTTCATCTTTTATTTTCTCTACTTTTCTCTCTTTTTTCCTGAGATTGTTCTACTTTTCAGTTTTTTATTTTTACCATAGCATTTTGGAAGGTTATCTCATGACAGCTTTAACTTGCTTCCATTGGCTTAGCACCTGGGGACCCTCTAAGAACCTTTACTTTACTCTAGTTTATTGAAATATTAATAATTCTCTGCTCCATGACTCTGTGTAGATATGTCTGCTGTCCATCTGTTTCAGTGAATGTACTTGTTAATTCTGATTTTGAAAACTGTATTTCGTATTTCATGTACTTTAATGTCCTGCATAAAAAAACCCAATATGGACTACCAGCAGTTTTAAAATTACTAATAATAGATATTGGGTTCTTCTTATAACATTATCATCCTCCACACTAAGTATTGATGCAGAGTATCTAGAAATGACAAAATTAATTCAGAAAGTATCTTTCACTATCATAGAATCATAGATCACAGAATGGCTTGTGTTGGAAGGGACTTTTAAATATCTTCTAGTAAAAGCCCCCTGCCATGGACAGGTACTTCTTTCCATAGATTGGCTTGCTCAAAGCACCATACAACCTGACCTTGAATACTTCCAGTGATGGTGCATCCACAACTTCTCTGGGCAACCTGTTCCAGTGTTTCACCATGCTCATTGTAAAGTTTATTCCTTATATCAAATCTAAACGTACCCTCTTTCTGTTTCAAATCACTGACTTTTGTCTTGTCACTGCAGACCATGGTAAAAAGTCTCTCTCCAACTTTCTTGTAAGCCTTTTTTGTATGTTGAAAGGTTACAAGAAGGTCTTCCCAGAGCCTTCTGTTCTCTAGACTGAGCAACTCTGTCAAGGTTTAACCACAGCTGGCAGTTAAGTACCATACACTACCCACTCTCCATTTCACTGGTAGGAGAATCAGAAAGAAAAGGTAAGCTTCATGGGTAAAGAACAGTTTAATAATTGAAAAAAATTAAAATAAACATCTACAGCAACAACTATTACTACTACTAAAAAAAAATAAAGGGAGGCAGAGAGGAATAAAAGCAAAGAGAAATATATGATGCACAATCCAATTGCTCACCCCCTGCTGACGAAAGCCCAGCCTATTCCTGAGCACAAATTGCCTTTCCCAGCCAACTCCCCCCATTTTATATACTAAGCGTCATGTTCTATGGTATGGAATATCCCTTTAGTCAGTTCCATCCCTGACATGCTCTCTCAATGGCTTCTTCTGCACCTCCTCACAGGCAGAGCACAGAAAATCCAAGTCCTTGGCTTAGGGTAAGCACTACTTAGCAACAACTAAAGCATCAATGCTCTTCTCATGCTAAACCCCAAATACAGCAGCACTGTACCAGCTACAAAGGAAATTAACTATTTCAGCCAAAACACTGACTGTGTCAGCCTTTTTTCATAGGGCAGTTGTCCTGGAACTCTAATGATTTTCATGGTTCGCCCCTGGACCTGGTCCATGATGTTTGTGTCTATCTTGAAATGTTGATCCCAGAAATGGATGCAGTCACTCCATTTAGAAGGCCACTAAACAGGTGCTAGGGCCTGCCCAAACCTGGCATCTCAGGCTGAATACATTTGTGGTGGGTTGAGCTTGGCTGGCTGACAGGTACTCACCAAGCTACTGTGTCACTTCCTCTCCTCAACAGGACAGGGGGAGAAAATGCGTAGGGTGGTTAGATAAAAACTTTTGTAAAGCTGCTATTTTAGTTTCTTCCTTTTTTATTTTTTTAATTTTTTTTAATTTGTTTTTTTCTTCGTTCATTTTGATTACATACCACAGAATTATGCCCAAGTCTTTTTGTAGTTAGTTGTCATTGCATTGGAAATTTCATTAATACAAGGCCACTTTATAAATTATTATTTTTTAGTGTTGGGTATATTATTTTGGACAACACTTCAAATTTTGCCTGGAAGACCTAATCAAAGTCACAGTATTATAACCATTACAATAAGAAATCTTCAGATTTTTTTCTCAGTATTTTTAACAATCTATTATCAAACATACCCTTTTTCACTGTAGTAAGGCCTAGGATATTCAGTCGTAGTCCAAAACTGTATTGTGTGTTATGCAGTGTCAGGCATTATCAGCTTCTAGAAATAGGAAATTACAAAAGAGAAGTAATTTTAGGAACTTGTATTTGCACTCAGCAAAAGGTTAATGGCAAATGTCTTTAGGTATGATACAGCTTCAGGAGAAAGAGGAGTTAGATGTCTTTCTTTGAAATCTGTGACAAATAGACAGTTCGCCAAGGTATGGGTCTTCCTGAAAGCCCTCAGAGCTTTCCAGAAACTTTTCCTGTGAGAATTTGATACAGCTCCCACTAAGCAAACTGCTTAAGTGGTGTCAGACCACATGTAGCTATTCCCATGCAGGTAGCCAACACTAACAACTGTAATACTGCTCAGTACTGAGAATTTCTGAGTATATCCTGTCTATAGCTGGGAACTTCAATTCACTCTTTTAGCAGTTTGGAGTGACCATCCCCCACATCCACAGCAGCTGTGCTGCTCCTTGAGAATAGTGTCCTTAATAATGTCAGGTTTGCCCCTCTTCGCTATCTGCTTTAAAGATTGTTTTATCCAGAATTAGAGGACATATAAAGTCATAAATACCAACCCAAGGAAGGCTGCTTTATTTATTTTCAAAATGCATTCATTTTTCTCAGATAAAATCATGTAAAAAGTAATTTCACTCTTCTCCACCTCTACAAGTTTTGATTTCAACAGGCCCCTCCACATCTACCTTGAACTAGCTGCAACTTCTGATGATGTACCACAGACAGTTTGGCTACTATAGCAGTAAACTTGTGGCACCCTAGATGTCCATGTGTAAGCCTCAGGTCCACTGGTTCTGCTATTTGCTCAGGTAGACAGAATACTCTTGCCCACTACATAGCTGAATAGTTTCTAAGTGACTATACTATGTATGGCTACTTGAGTGACAACCTGAATTGCAATGGAAAGAAATTTGCAATGAAAAACATAAGGAAAAAAGCCTCACTCTGTTAATGCTGTTGGGATTTGCCTGTGTATCGTTTGGGAAATAAGGAACTACTTTGCCTTTATATTGCCTGTACTGCCATCATATCCTGATCTTAGCTTTCTAAAATCAGTGAAAACAATGGGCTGTGGCCTCAATGCCTACCCTTGTTCACATGGAGATGTGTGTTCTGTATCTTGTCAGCTTCTTCTCCCATGGAGTTAGAGTCACAGTAGTATTTTTGTACCTGTACCAAGTCCTCAATGGAAAATGAGGACACTTACAGCATCCTATTCTGCAGCACAGAGAAAAAGCAAGGACAGATGACATGGAGCTGCCATATGTGTGGCATCTTAAGTACAAAAGATTGTACCTGCAAGAAATACTGTCAAGATGTGTCTGTTGAAACGCCACTCTTCTCTGTTTTACCTTACTAGCTCAACTCCACCTCCACAGGCAGAAACACGCAGCCTTGGGTTGGGTTCCCCAGCACCAGAAATACAAAGGGATTTTTCTCAGCCTTCCTTCTAAAAATAGAAATTGGGAATCCACCTGGGCTCTGGTTGGGCTTTTCTTCTCTTTTCTTTTGGATTTTCTTTACTGTAAAGCAGAAATAGCAGCAGGTGATGTGGAAAACCAAGACATGCAAGCCCTGAGTGCACGACAACACCAGAAGCACCAGGAGACCTCCAGAGAGATTTGAATATTCCCCTCACAAAATCTGTTCCCCGAAATGTGTTCTCTTAGGCAATTGAAAGACAAAAACCCCACTTCAGCAAATAAACTGCTGAAATATCTGTGGTCTTTCCACCTTAAACAATAGAATACTATTGGGGTTTGTCTTGCAAATACACCAGAATTCTTTCATGATTAAATCTTAATGATGCTTTCTGCTTTCTGTGATTTTTCCAATGCTGGATGTGCAGCCATCCAATCTTGTGAATTTGTGTTTCTCCCACTGCAGTGATAATACAGTCTGTAGATACTGTTAGCAGATCATTTATTTTTAATCATTCACTCAAGGATAAATTCTGCTTTCATTAGAGTCAAAGCCTATAATTTAAATAAATATAGTCCTTGCAGCAACAGGCCCCCAATGTAGACTTTAGAAAATATATTCTTGTTTTGGCCATTGAAAAAAATGAAGAGTGCAAAATATCATTCAAAATTTAAGTCCCTTATGACTTTTCTGAAGAATCCTCACAGCTGAATCATGTGCCTTGGCAGAGTAAGAGTCATGCATACATGAAAATACAGTGTGACAAAAATGCTTAAAATGGGGAGAGTTCCAGCTTCTTTGCCTTGCCTTTAATTTTAGTTTATGCCACAAAGTCTAAATGCACAGGAGTTCTAACAAATAGTAAACTGTCTTGGAGCTGGGTCTTCACTCAGGTTTTTGTGGAGCCTTCCACTTGTCTTTTCACTCCTTTTTTATCTCATTTTTACACTACCATGTCTGGCTGACTGGACCTGCCTCCACTCATCACCAAGGTGGTTCTGCAAAAAACCTCCTCCCTTGCTGCTGCCTTCTATGAGCAGGGTCAGCCAGAGCTGACCTCTTTAGTGGTTTGACTAGATGAAGAAAATTGAGTTGATTGGAACATTTTCAGAGACATTTATTTTTGCTGGAACATGGTGCTTAGCTGAAGCTTTATGTGAGGACACAATAAATTCATCTTTTCTCTTTTGTGAGACTTCTCAGAGCAGTGGTGTGTTATCAATTTTTGTTTGAAAGCAGGAGAGAGAGAGAAGCAGAGGCTGGCACAGAGAAGGAGAATAATACAAAACCTTCACCTTTTCAATCAAAAGATGGATATTTCATGAAAGTACTGGAAAGTATCTGGGTATTGTTTTGATGTAGAAAGTACCCAGGAAATGAAATGGCATTCTGCCCAGTTCTTCTCCTTTGTGAGGAATAGAGCTGATGAAGAAAACAGCCAGGTGCCTCTCAGGGCATTTGTTTGGTTACTGTTATTCTCAGAACTGTTCAATTCAGCTCCTCACCTTCCTGCCCCTGCTTGTGCATCTCTCTGCAGGGCCTTACTATGGTGTATTTTTTTCACTTCAGAGTAAGCTAAAATCAGTCATTTAATGAAGTTCATCAATCTCTACTTTATCTACCAGATGCAGTGGCTAAAGGCTTTGTGCTTTGTTATTGCTTGTATTTCCCATTATCCATTTTATCACTCATTACTGGGAGAATTTACTCACAACTGGGACATGCCAGCTGTTTATCAGCTATGCAAACAGCAAGACCCCACTACCCTACTTGTCACTGTGCAGGCTGCCTGAGCTGAGAGCCCCACTAACACTGCCTGCAGTCCTCAGAGGACTTTTACATTGCAGGCTACATTTTACTCATTTTTTCTGATCCTAAAAGACTGGGAGCTAAATTTTTACATTCAACTCCTGTTTCTTTTGATTTGTGCCAATATGTTTTCAGGTCCTGATTTTACATTTTTTCTACTGAGAAGATGGGCCTAGATTTGTATTTACATGGGTTAGCAGTCAGGAAAGGATCTGCTTTCACGGGTTTATGACATCCCCCATTCACTATGCAGTTTTCTCAGGGCCTTCCCCAATGACCTGCTGTGCAGGCAATGGCAGGTACTGTGCAAAATGTTCCTGCCAAGTGCTCCATGTACTCCGTAGACCTGTAAAATTATGTCAAAAAGGTGAATGAAAGCTGTGCTGAGTGATTTGATGGCAGCTTTTGCCTTCTGTTCAAAAAGGTCAGAGAGGAAAAATCTAAAAATAATATGCCTATTTTTCATCTATCCTATCTCCTGGGATTCTATAAAAAACCTCTTACGTTTTCTATGGTAGGAGGTGATTAAATAAGCACAGGGGTAGGTAAATGAGTAATGATGTTTATTTGGTTGCAGGGAGCTGTTTGACCCATTGAACATATATTGACACAAAAAGAAATTCAAGGGTTTGTGTGCAGCTGGGTTATATTTGTAGCCTGGTTTCCTAAGCAAATGAGACTAAAGAAGAGTATATACATGTGTCCAGTCATTCATCCCTTCCTCAGTCCTTCCCGTTATAGGTTTTGAACCAGTTAATGAAATGTTTGCAGTCTTGTTTGGAAAGAGCATTAAGATACTGAAGATCCTTTAAGTTTTAGTTGAAAATCAGTACCTGGGTAAGGACTGAGAGAGACATCCTTGCCTAACTAAAAAAAAAAGACAGGCAAAAATGCTGCCTTTATGCATGACTAGTCGCTGCAGATGAAGTCTTTTGTCAGCTGCAGCACGGCTCCTTCCAGTAGCAGAAGTGGTGTGTCTACATGTCAGTAGAGGAACAAGCTGAGCTGTTTGTGCTGAGAAATGCTCATTCAGTTCTGAAACAGTGCTGCTTTGTGGACATCCTAAATCAGAATATGGAGCTTTTGGTCTTAACAGTTGATCTAAAACACTTACCTGTGTATTTGCTTCCAGGGATGAAGTCTAAATCATGAAATCTGAGTTTCTGCTCTAAGATTTTCCTTGACTACTCTCTAACAAGTACTGCCTCACAGAAATGTAGTGTGATATATTTAGTGTGTGGATTTTAGTCTTTTTTTGCCTGGAAGGCAAAATTTGCCAGAAAATTGACCCTCGTCACTAAGTAAATTTCTAAAGTAATGATCACATTTAAAGTAATTGCAGTAGTAGTCCTTCGTGTCTCCACAGTGTTTCCATAACACTGCAATACTGCCATCATTTTGAAACAGTTATCCTTAGGAAATACAACTCTGGGATACCACATAGCCAGATATTGGCAACTCTTTGTGGCCTCTTTAATTGTTAGTCACTTCAGAGTGAACTCTATGGTAACACATTTATTTGACAATTTTTTGTTCCTGAAGTTTCTACATGGTTTCTCTGAGTTTGCCAAAATATTTACTATAGCATATACAGTCCCTGACAGCATTCATGTTTCCCTTACCTGCTTTCAAGAGTGCAGTGCATACAAGGAGTGCACTTCTCGGGGAAAAAAACTCCAATCTGATCAGAAAATATGTTACACAACAGTAAATTAAGTAACAGGAGAAATATCCCAGATTTTACTTACTGACTTTATGACACAGAGTCCTGACTACTTGTCTTGGAACTTCAGCAATGCCCATATGATGACCCAGAACTCAACTGCAGTAGACATTAAATTCTGAGTATAATTATAAGATACAAGACTGTAAGATATATGAAATTTTGTAAAGAAAATACACTTGGTCAAGAAGTAGAGAAGGTATCAGAGTTCAATCCTAAATCTTTATTTTTCAAATCCTGTAACTCTAATCCTGAACTGGCACTTGCAGTGTCACTAAAGTAGTTACTGTAGCAATCAAGGTGCAGTAGTAAGTAGCAAACTGATATAAAAATATAATTTTTGTGGCAACACACTACTTTTCTCTTTTCAGGAGTATTGGGAATGGATCAGGAAAAGAGTGTTAAAAGTAAAGAAATATATTCTTTGTCTTTATAATCACACTGAAATAACCCTCCAAGTATTACTACCACCCTCACTGGATCCTGTAGCAGAGTGCAACAGAGCTTCCCTTTCAAAAAAACAAACCAGAACAACCAGCTTCCGCAACAAAAAAAAAAACTACTAACCAACCAACCAACCAAACCCAACCCCCCCCTACAAAACAAACAAAAAACCCCCTTGCAGAATGTATCAAAGGAGTAAAAAAAAAAGTGATTGATCAAAGCCCTCATTTAGTCCCCAAGATATTGAGAAGAAGAAATATTTTGAATGTATAACTGCATTTTAGAAAAAGTGTAAATAAAACAGCAACACTGATCCTACAGTCAGTGCATGAGCATGTGCCTATACCGAGTGAAGAATATCAGAGGAGAAGCCGAGTATGCTCAGTGCTTTTTAGATATGTGTTCTCCCAGCCAACCTCTCTGTGCATTCAGGAAGCTCACATATTTTTGTGAATACAGAAAACTCACAGCTACTGGCAAATACTTAGGAAAATCAGGCCATTAACCTTAACTTCACTGTGGGCGTTTGGGCTGTTCATCCTGCAGAAGAGGAGACTGAGGGGACACCTCATTGCAGTTACAACTTCCTCATGAGGAGAAGAGAAGGGACAGATACAGATCCCTTCTCTGTGGTGACCAGTGAGAGGACCCGAGGGAATGGCTTGAAGTTGTGTCAGGGGAAACTTTAGGTTCGATATTAGAAAAAGGTTCTTCAGCCAGAGTGTGGCTGGGCACTGGAACAGCCTCCTCAGGGAAGTGGTCACAGCACCAAGCCTGACAGAGTTCAAGAAACATTTGGATGATACTCTAAGGTACACTGGAGTCATGGAGATGGTCATGTGCAGGACTAAGGGTTGGATGTGATGATCCTTGTGGGTCCCTTCCAATTCAGCATATTCTCTGATTCTGTGATTCTGTGATTCTTTGAGTCTATGATTCTGTGATTTGCATAGATACTGAGTGTAGTGGAGGCACTCAGGTTGATTATGTGAAGATTCCTGGCTACATCACTGTCCCTAATTTACATGCTAAGAGAGTTAGGATGCAGTGTCACTGGAAGTAACTGTGTTACATTTTCCAATGTGATGAACTCAGGCTTTTGTGCTACCCCCAAACCAGCCAAAATGTTCTTAGTCACAATCCAGCTCAGGAAACTCAGCAATTACCCTGCAGAGAATGATACAAAAAGCTGAGAGCCCCAGGGCAGAATCCCTGCCTGCTTGTGATAAACTGGAGGTTATTGAGAGTTAGCTGTGAGCATCAGGCTATTACTGAAGCTTTCTGTTCAGGAGCTGCATTTTAGAATGGTAGTACTTGAATTCACAGCTCTGGGAAACTACAAAAAATGAAGAGGAAAACAATGGAAGTTCTGTTGCAAAGGATGAGGTTTCTGCTAATTTAAGCTAATGCTATGTCATTGCCTCCTACACAGCCCATTATGGTCTGCGTTCTCTCAGGAAAGGGCATAACATTTCAGCAGTGTTTCAAGGACCCTGGACATCCCCATGTCAGAGGATCCTTCAGGAACAACTGAGGCTTGCTTAGCTTTCTAAGCAAACTAAAATGTCTTGAGGCATCTCCCAGGGCTGGCAGACAGATAAAAGAAATCCCTGTTCTGGAGGGAGCGTGTTGAAAGCTAGAAGACAGGTTGTAGTGAGCTTGTGTGGAAATCAAGGACACTGAAGTAGGTGTTTGAGAACAAAGCACTAGTTTTGTCTTATGACTGGGGACTATAATCTAATGAATTTCATAACCCATGGGGAAGACTGTTTTGATTCACACTTTTGATTGTGTATTTGTGTCTAAATGGCATAAACACAGTAGGATGTCCATATGGCTGTGCAGAAAAAGCTGTTTAGTACTGAATGCACAAACAAGATGCCCCTGATGGCAATTTTTATAGATTATTGCTCTGATCTGCTGCCTAATGTCTTGGCTGGATCTCCCATATTGCAGCAATACCAATAGTGAAAAGTTACATTCAATACTTTCCTTTGCATATCTCCAAGATTCAGCTGAAACAATGCTAGCATTTTCCTTAGGAAAAGCACTATTTTTCAGGGGTTTGTCCATTCTGCAACATATCCCCTGGCCAACAAATGCAGTTTTGATTTCTCACAGTGTTTGAGGGCAGGGTCAGAAAGCATTCAGAGGGCTCACTTTGGCAGGAAAATCTGTGCTGGGCACTTGTGAAACTTCTAGGTCTTGGGAAAAGGTTGTCTAATGAATACTGAATTGACTCCCTTGAACACTTCCGTTTTCTAATCTGATCTGTGATACCTGCAAAGGATTACATATTAATGGTTATCAACGTAATGAACAAAAGACTATTCTTAGGACAATTATAGGTGATGCCTGAGGGCATTACCTCCTTATCTTTCTGTCTCATGCACTGTTGAGCACCAGTGTTTACACAGCACTAAGGTATCACATTTATGTTGCACGTGGTTAATCATTTATCTAATGATCTGTTTGTTCTTTACAAAGATTGTTTAAAGTAGATTACCCTTTCAGTTTTCCATTAAAAAATTAATATTAAACTCAATATTAAACAATTTCAAGCTCCAAATACTTCCTTTTTTTTTTCCAAATGACTTGTCTTCATCTGGTGAGTCTGCCCACATGTTTAGAGATGTGAGAACATGTGGAGGGTTGATATTTTGTACCTTTGCTTCAGGGTAACCAATTTTTAATTTTTTAAATAAAAATATGATTTAATATTTGACTGTAATCCTCACTTTCTTACAAAATGCTATTTATATCAGCTTTTTTTTCCCCCAATGAAGTTGGAATTTCAAAGGGAATTTTCTTTCATTGTGATGATAGTTAGGGTCTGTGGAGAGAACTACTCAAAGGGTTATTTTGGTGGTGTTTCTCTGTAGTAAATTGATGACCAGGATTCAACCACCATAGTACCCTTAGCACATCGCAACTGTTGGGAGATAGTAGAGACTTTTCAATTCATAATTAACCAAATCTTTTTTGGTGAAAATAAGATCTTTTACTTGATGGGATGGATTTCTGAATTGTGGGATTTATAGTAAAGCACAATCAGAAAAGACTTTGAAAAGTAAAGGGTATAATTGTACTTCCTGACTTTCCTACTAAATAATGCCTTTAAAATGTGATTTTTCCAGATTTCACATAATTTGAGCTTCAGTGACGTTCACCACATCACTTCTTTAACTCGTCTGAAGTCACTGCAGCAAATGTTTATGTCAAAGTGTCCTTGAAGGTAATTTAACAGCTGGAAAAATAGAGGAAGAACCATTCCTTTGTGAGCAATAAGCTCTCAGCAAAGAGAATTTAAAGTAATTTGCCAGTTCTTCAGTGGTTCAGCTATAAGTATGTTCTGGGGGAGTAATGGGATAGTTATGTTCGTATTATCTAAATGACAGTCATAATGACAGAGAAAAGAGCTGCTTCAGCTGCAGGGAGCCTTCCTGGTCACTTCATGCTGCCACTCAGCTCTTCCTGGGGGGCACAATGCCCATCATCATCTGGGCTTTCTCCTTAGGGACAGTCCAGCTGTGCACCACCTTTCCCCATGGAAACTTATCAGTTCCCAAATCAGCACCAGCTGTTTCCTGCATAAGATGAGGAGTCTGAAATTATTTTTCTGGTTAATGTGGGCTTCATTTTACTTTTCTTGAAACAGCCTGTCAAATTTTACTGAATAACATTCCCTCTTCAGTCCTTTTTGTAGGACTATTTGCAACCTAATCGTTGATGTAGTAATTTCCAACTAGCAAAATGGGGTTTATTGCTGTTGTTGTCTTTTTGGACTAGAAGAACTCACATTTTCTGTTAACAAAGTGTTTGTATTTTCATAAATGATAGGCTTCTCCTTTGAATATTGAACATGAAACTACAACATGTTTGTATTCCTTGTATGCAATTAAAGTGTTGAGTTTGGTGATACAACACAGATAGAGAAGGAGTTTAGTTGTCAAAATTAGGAGCATGGCAGAATTACAAAGCAAAAAAGTCTTGTTAGGCATATTGTTTTTCTGTCAAAAATGAGAAGTCACTGATATATCCTGACTAACCCAGCAATTAATGGAGTCTTTCAGAGTTGCCTTGTCTTGATGGGGAAAGCTCTGTACACCCTACACTGTTCTGCTCGATTACTGTCTGTGACAGAAAATGTCCATACTACTCTAAAGGGGTTGCATTGTTGATATGAAGATTTTAGACACTAGAATTCATTATAGCTGTACTCCTCTCCATGGAAGAACTCCAATTTATATAATTTGAAGATCTGACATATAATGATACTAGTCTGTGTGTTGGTTCAGAAAGTCTGAAAAAAGGAACAGGTCTAGAAGAAAGGCTTCATGCTCTGCAGTACATTTTACAGTATTTTCTGAGTTGATTGAGTTTCAGGCAGGACAACAAAACCTATGCCAAGGTAAGTGAAGGACCAAAGAGAATGGTTTAACTGAAGCCCCTTTACTACACTCTGAGGTCATGTTCTCTAGAAGGAGGCACCTTCTGCCCCTCTGTGCAAAATTTGCTTGGTGTAAACAGGAACAGGAGTCCTGGAGAGAGTGAGAAAGAGAAGGACTGGGGAATGAGAGGCTCTATTACCTACTACATTTTTCAAGGTATGAAATTATGCTTCTGCTGAGATATCCTCTCCCATTTTGCGTTCCTTTGCAACCCGGTCTTTAGAGTGGCGCAGTTGCAACAAAGAGCATCTCCCTCTGACTAATGTGTCACTGAGTGATCAGGACACTCTCTGCAAACTGACTGTGAACAGAGGAATTAACTCTTACTTTGTGTCTGGTCCTACTAGACATGCTGTATCCTTTAAATGGTGTTGAATAGGATGGCTGGATCCTGTGCTTCCACATCAGCACTCAGTATACACCAAGAAATACTGGGTATTCTGGGGACATGGCTCTAAGAAACACCTATTTTGTTAATCACAAAATGTTATGGGGGAAAGGTTTCATCAGCCTAAGCAACAGAGTATTTTAGTGTATGCTAAAGCAGAGCTTCACAGACAGAAAGCAGTTTTCACAGCACCAAGCCTGGTGGAGTTCAAGAAGAATTTGGATCATACTTTCAGGCACCTGGTGTGACTATTGGGAATGGTCTTGTGCAGGGCTAAGTTAGACTCAATGATCCTCGTGGGTCCCTTACCTGTGTTCTGAAAGAATGAAGTAGAGATTTTCTAGTTTGCTTCTCTGAAGTTAGAAATCCAGCTGTAAATTAGGCACATAAGCAATATTTTTGATCTTGTAAGGTGTCTTTGGGCTCTTAAAAAAATACATTTTTTATAGAGGTTATTCACCTGTTGTGAATCACTTTTGCTACTCCATTCTCAAGCTGCCCACAAGATGAACAAGCAGTTGACAACTCTCTGTTGTCAATAAATAAGTATTCATAATATTGTTTGATGTAAATGCAAATAGAAGGGAAATCCTTATTGCAAAACCACCAGGAAACACAGTGGTACTGACAGTCTGAGATGGGCTTCAGGCATCAGCGATTGCAGGTTTTAAAATTATGTCCAAAGAGGTAACAGTTCAGAGAATAATTCACAGTACAGACTGTACTTTGCGTAGTACACTCAATTCTTACTTGCTTCTGAGAGGTTCACAGTTAAAACTAGGTAAGAGATGGATACTGGCATTCATTTAAGGTAATATTATTAAGGGACAGACATGAGAAAGATTGCATTTTAAAGTTCTAAATTAAAAATAGTCAAGGGAATTTGAAGTAACATAAATTTTGTGACCCTAAGTATGAACCATAGCGAGGTGATAGAAATATATTAGTTTTGATTAGATAATCACAGCAAATTTGTATTTAATTTGGCATTACTTTAGATATCTAAAACCTTTTTCTGTGAATAAAACACTTTTAATAGGTTTGTACTAATTTTAGGCTTTAAAGGTGACAAAGTACTTTAAAAATAAACACTAATTGTTAGTATGCAGCAGCTGAGAAAAAATAATTGGTATCATAGTTGTGTGCTTTGCTTTGCACTAGTGTGATATGGCTTGAAATAAAAGTTATAGAATTTTTGTTAAGGGGCAAATATGAAGGGCAAAAAGTGTTTCAGGCATCCCACTTTAAAATTAACTTTATAAGAAAGGGCTCTGCATTCAGGTCATAGTTTAATAAATCCATATCTTTTTCAAATCCACAAAGTCATATAAAAATGGTCATATAGTAATATTTATGTTTCTATCTGTCATTCTTGATGAAATTTCAGTTGGTATTTTAGCATTCAATAATTTCACTAAGAAATATAGTGACATCTTTCACAAGCTGTGAAAAATAAGCAGAACATGGTGGTATAAGTCTAGAGAACAAATTCAGAAATTCTTGTATTTTAGTAAGATTTATGAGGTTGTGGCTTATAAAACTCTGAAGGAAATAAAAATTGCAAAAATAATAACCATAAAAGTCCTTGTATGTACAATGATGTGAAGTCCAGGATTTTAGACAACCAGGCTACCTTTCTTTCATGGTTACTTTAGAGTTTTGGAAATTTTTTCCATGACTGTTAAGCAATGAAAAACTAGGGTTATATAAAATTAGGACACTTTTGGTGTTATCACAATATAGTATTTTTGGAAACACTCATGAATTTCCTGGCACAGAAGAGAGCTGCATTCATTTCTCATACAGTCCTAGTATAAAAGAAAGGAAAAAAAAACAAAACCCAAAAAACCTCCCACAAAATGGAATAAAGGAACACCTGTACAGGAAAAGTCCTACAAAAAGAAAATGTTTGCATGCCCTTTGAAGATTGGGATATGCATTACATAGATAGATTAAAAATAGGCCATAATTAATATATAAGTAAAGAAGGGTTCTCTTAAAATATACAGCTAAAGAACAAACCAGAATAAAATGGTACTGAAGAGAAAAATGGAAAGAAGGAAAACATTCGGTCTTTTCATTTTTCTCTTCCTTCTCCTGTGGATGTATACTGTAGATCATTTACCTTCTTCTCAGTTTCTCATCTTCATGAGAGTTGTATTTGAATTTGGAAATAGAGCTAGAAAGTGGTATTTCAGGTTTCCATGAAGAACCTGACGGAACCCGTGTTTGTCATTTAAATATCTCCAATATATTTTGCCAGTGGGAAGAAATTAATCTTTTAGATAGCATTGTACAGTTAAACTAGAAACTAGGGGGAGGGGAAAGGAATTTCCTTGGAAGGAGTTTATTATTTATATAGCACTGCTGGTGTCACATGGTCTTATACACTAAATCAACAGTGCTGACCAAACATGTGTCAAGAGCCAGAGAGCTTCTAAGGCATATGTCTCCAAACAGCAACCAATTCAGGGAGGGGGAAATTTATCACTGCCTGGAGGGTTCAGGAAGCCACCTTTTGGAGTGACAGATGAGACAGGATGGAGGGCACAGTTTGATGAAATATACGCAAACATAGCTCATGCTGCTGCATTAAAAGTAAAGGATCTCATATCTCTGCTGAAATCTGGAGAAAGCTAAAGAGGGAGAAATCTACTGGCATTGCCCCCTTGTATCTATTGGTAGTTCGGTATTAATTCACTTAAACCATGACAACACCATGCATTGAAATATGGACTAAAAAAGTTCATCTACAGTGTAGTAAGGGAGCAGCTAAGAGCTAAGTAATGAACTAGTCATGCTGTGGCCTTCTGAATAGGAAGGGTTAGGTCAATGTGGCTGTGCTCACGGGAGTACGTTTGGGCTACCCATATGCTTCCAGCAGATTCCCAGCCTCTGTGAGCGGTGATACTTTCATGATCCTTCATTGTTTGCACTGGTCCTTCTAGTTTAGCAGAAGTCCATGTATCATAGATTTGGCTACTTGCAGTGTATTTGGAGAAAAATTTTTGGTAGGAAAGATGACACCAAGTGATGATGGGTGTAAGTATGTAGATCTAACTGGTAAAGATTTAATGGTAGATGTTCCCATATTAGGATGAAGTGTGTGGATCTACTCTGGCTAGCTGTGTGGTAGTCCATCTATAGTCATTTCAGTCAGTCTTTCAAGTTAGTAGTTTAGTATAGTAAATAACCTGTGTATCTAGGAATATCTGAGCTTTAAACCTGACTTGGTGGCTGATTTTCTGTGAGGTACCTGTAAAATCACTAGTTTTTAACAGTGTCAAGGTGCCTAAAATTTCCCAAAGCCTGACTGTATAGTATTGAATTTGTGAAAGTGGTCACTCTCTTCCAAAAGCTGTTTCCTGTTTCCAGGGACTGAAACAGGCTGGGGTGCAGCAGGATGGCATATGGATGTTTCTCAGATCATGGTAGAATATCAAACGGGTTCCCTAACAGGAAATGCAAGTTCTTTAGATTTCATCTATCATTTGAAGTCAAAAGTTTAGGTTTGTGCACTGAATTTTAGAGGGGCTGGTGACCAACACTTCCACCAGATTCAGGAAGGACTACAGATGCTTGTACCTTTTGAAACAGCCTTATGTGTCAGGCAAGAAAGCTCAGATGCTCTGAAAACACATTTTTGAAGGTTTTTTTCTCCTCCATAAATATACACACCTCAATTATCTCATACATGTGTTGCAGGGATTAGTTATCCACTACACAGAAACCTCTCTGAAAACTCATACCAATCTCAGTACCAGTACTGTGAGTGTTGGTATACATTAAATGGACCGATAGATTAATTGGTTATAAATATCTGTGATCTGTGATGTTTTAGCAGGTTGAAAATAACCACCATTTACAAACCTGAGCACCCCTTTTTTTTCCAAGTGTTCTTGGTGGTTGTGGCAGCTTCTGTGCTGCTCACAGTTATTACACCCTGTGCTGAGTGCAGAATTTTTCATGATGCACAATGTAATTTGTTACAAATTTATAGTTATACTTAGTTATAAAGTTTCTTCAATTTTCTGCAGTTACTGCTGCTCTAAGTGTTCTGTTTTCAAATTTCATAAAATAATGTGTTTGGGACTAATTCAAAGACTCTTAAATTATCAATGCCTGTATGAAGCTCAATTTTTATTTCCTTCACATGACAAAAAATAAAGGTGGAAAGTATACAATTATTTTCCTTCAAATATGCCATTGGAAAGTCAAGCAGCTTGAGATCTCTGTGGTATTTGCCACCACCATGGCGTGGCAAATGAGCAAGCATCTAGTTTGCCTTCCAACGAAGAAAGCATTTTTGTGATGGTTAACTTTTACAGAGGAAGTGCAATTAGAGACTTGTTATCCATCGTATCATGCAGAAAGCTGTTATTACTGGAATATTTACAATTCTGTAAATGAGTTGCAAAAATCTGCTGGGAAAGAAAGTATAGTAAATGTTTTATCCTGCTACAAATGTTTAAGTAGACAATTACTTTGACTTCATACTGAGCTCTTAATAAGGCAGGATTTTGTTCACAGGCAGAATTAAATGGAGGGCAGATAAAGACAGCATTGTATTGGTAAGAACCTTGCCCTTGCACCCTGTGTTGGTGCTTTACGTTTCCAATGCAGTAATGCAAACACTGCACGTTCAAGTCTCTGCCTATTCTTTCTGGGGTTCAGTTATTTCTTTATGTCCAAAACAGCATCATGGTTATACTGTGCTGCATTTTCGTGATGGATTTGCAACTCTCTGGGGCTCACTGGAATTATTTTCATATTGTGTAGGGATTTACCATGAACTTGTATTTTAATAATAGTTTTAAATTTAGCAGCAGCTGGGAAAATATCACAGAAACTTTGTGTTCAGAGGGAATTTGAGGCCCAAGTCACATTTTTTGCTTAAAGCAGAAGGGACACACGCTGATTATCATGACCATAGCTCTGAACAAAACACCTCTTCCATATCCTACTGCACTACTGGTACTGGAGGAAGTGCTCACACAAATAAATACAATGCATAGCCAGCAACCTGTTCTCTGAGCTCCTGTGGGAAACATAGTTTGCCTTTGTGCAGGGGAGTAGCCCACTTTGAGTTGATGTAGGAGTGGTAATTTGGATGTCAATTTTCATATCCTTCCGCTTCACCAGAGTCTGAACAGGTACAGTGCAAGGACCCCTGAATACATGTCAACAAGGAAGTATACCCTATAAGGAATCTGTTTATTTGTTTGAACATTGTGGGAGGATTTCAGCATGTAATTGCATACTAGAAGTAATAAAGTAAGGAAAGGAAAATTCTTGCAATATCAAAGAATAGACACATTCCACATTTGGGATTTTGGAAAAGGAAAGAAAGCATTTGTAAGACCATGCTCTCAACAGAGAATTTGTTACTCAGGGATCTACTGCTGCATGTGGAAGTGGCCATTAGAGACTGCAGCCCAGAGTTTATAAAATGATTCATGAAGGGCAGTAAATTGACATCTACCCTATGATTAGTTCGGTGTTGCTAAAAAAGAGGTATTACTAGAAAAAAGACCTGCTGCTATCTGTCTTCCAACTGTCAAGAGCACATTTACTCTTCTGGGATGAAAATTCCAAGCTGCACAAATATGCTCATCAAAGGCTGGGGCACATTTGTTTGCCATTCCCATCAATCTGAAATCAGTTATATGTGTTTTTGTAAAGTGAAGCTGCTCATTATAATTTCCACTGGTGGAGACTGACAGCGTGTGACAGTTTGTTGTGATTAGGAGACACAATTTGAAGAGAAACCAAGGCTGTAAAATATTTAAAGTCAGAAATGTGAAGAAGCCTTTACATGATTGTAAAAAAAAAATAAAAAATTAATATTGCAATGTGTCTAAATTTCTTATGGATTTCAGCACCTGAAGGGCATATCACATTTCCAAGGGAGAATGCAACTTCTGCTTACATCTTGTAGTAGCATGGATTGTGTTGCTCATTTGCCTTTGTTTTCCTTGTAATTGTCCTATGAAGAAAAATATAAGCATGATCTACTGCTTTCTGCTCTAAAATGTCACAGTCTCCAAGGCTTTCTGGTTCTGCCAAATATGATACAGAAAGGACTGAGAACATGTGTGTGAATTTCAGAGTGCAGAGCTGTGTGTTTTCTTGACTATGTGTCAGGATCAAAGAAAATTACAAAACCAAATTATATTACAGAAATTGATACTATATTAATATCACATTAAAAATATTGCTGGTTGCTTTTTGTGGATCAAGCACATGGATATTGCTGGTGCTTATCATACGATATCTATTATTTTACTAGAATTTTTATTTATATCTTAACATTTTAATTTTATTTCAGATTGCTTTCCTTCATTTACCTGTTTCTTCAACTGAAATGCTGGGGAAAGTCCCTTTCACTCTTTCCTGAAGGTAAAGGACTGTTCAAGTTTTTGATCTTACCTTCAGAGATTTCCATTGCCCTGACGCTGTGCTATCTGACCTTCCATTTCAATGAAATAATGCCAGTATTCTGTGTCTTTGACTTCATGAATTTGTCATATGTTCCTGGCAGAGATCAGAACTCCATTGTACATCAGAGACCACAGCCAGTTGCATTGATATGAGAAGATATAAAGCCGGGTGCAGTCCCAAGACCTAATTTTAGGCAAGTAAGAGTTTCTTTTTTACGTAATATAATCTTAAATTTCCTCTACTTTCCCTCTGTATTTCTGGCAAGTTATGTCAGTCAGCTTTTGGAAGGTTTCCAGGTGGTTTTGTCTGTTTCACTTTGGCTGTGTCATCATTGCTGTGTGAATGGGCTACTTGGGGCATTCAGTGTTGGCAAGAAAAACTTAGTTTCATCCACAATGACATAAAAGTATATTTAAATGAATGACAAAGCTAAGAAAAGTCAATATTCTCTTTGACATTCAGCTGTTTGCCCAAAGCTGGGCCCTGAATTAACTCCTGAGGGCAATAAATGCAACTGAGTTTATCCACAAAGCTATTGATTGCAAGGATTTTATAGTAATCATTTGCTCATGGTGGTGTTAATAAAGCTTCTGTCTGTTGAATCAGGACCTGTGAAATGAATTGATAGGCTTGAACCCAGCTCCTTCAGGAGTATTTGCATTCTCTCCCAGACTCTTTGTTCAGACCTCAGTATTAAATTTTATGAAACTGAGAGACAGTGTGCAGAAAAGCACACGCTCTAGATAGAAAACCTAATATTTTTGAAAAGATATGTCATTAGGAACAAACTATTTATAATCCTGCAGCTGTATCATGATCCCTGGAGAGTTTCAAAGATAGCTGATGTCTTCAGTCCCCAGTTTATCCCACTTAATTAATCCCACTTCACTTAACCCAGGTGGGAGCTTAGTTATCTTAGGGTTTTTTGCAAAGCCCATGGAGAGAGACAGAGTATTTCTGAAAGTGATTCAGTCTACTTAAACAGAACTTTTCAAATTCAAGGGATAAGGTCTTTTTGAAATAGAAGTTTCTAGCTATAGTGTGTAATTATTACACCATTAAAATGTAGCTCACAATACTCGTGATTTGATACAAGTATAGGAGAACATCTTTTGTTAACGTACTTGATTTTGTATTTTCAAATCAACCAGTGGGCGCTCTACATGTTCAGAGGTGTTTAAATGTCTAACTCCAGTTGATAGCAATAACTTCTGAAGTTCTTGACCTTTATGACTAATGAGTTCTATAAGATTTAACCTTTATTAGATGATCTATTACACATTATGCTCATATAGGTTATAGTAAAAGTCTTAGTCATATAATCTGTGTCCTTCCTCTGTGATCATAAATCAAATACAATCAGCACAAAAATGTTTCTTACCCTTCCATATTCCATTAGAGATGGGTTATTGCTGAATTATGCCATATGAGCAGTCCAGTTGTCATCATACATTGTGTTCCATCTTGACAAGGCTCTCATGAAAGCCTCAGCAGGTCATTTGGGTGTAGGCAAGACACCATTTACATATAAGCATCAAATAATTAAGGTTGGAAAAGATTTCTAAGATCATTGGGTCTATCCATTAATCCAGCACTGCCATATCAACCACTAAACTATGTCCCTGAGTAGCACATCTACAGATTTTTTAGATTCTTTCAATAATAGTAACTCATTCACTTCCCTAGGCAGCCTGTTCTGGTGTTTGACAACCATTTTGGTGAAGAAACTTTTCGTAATATCAAATCTAAGTCCCCCCGTGGTGCAACTTGAGGCCATTTCTTCTTGCCCTGTTGCTTGTTACTGACACTGACCTCACTATTGAGTTCCAGCTAGATAGTCTGTATGGCAGCTCTTTGACTTTTAGGTTGCCCCGTGCAGCATCAGTTTAACTTCTTTATTTATAGACTAATTTCCTCATTTTTCTGGTTGAAGAGATGACCAGCAAAACCTGTACCTGTGTGATGGGTTGTTTTTGTAGGCCTTCCTTGGTAACCAGGATCAAAACCTAGGAAGTATTCCATCCCATCTCTTTACATAATCAGGTGTATATAAGGCGAAGGAGAAGGTGTTCTTTCTCTTTTTGCTCTCTTTTCCTTCTCGGGTTAGCTCGGTGACAGGCTTTCAGTGTTTAGACCTGGCTTATCTGTAAGCTGCCTTACACCTGAATATCTTAAAAAATTACACTGGGAATTTTTCCAGTGTATAGAGCTTCTCTGTTATGAAGTTTAATGAGAATAGAGAAAGAGTAATGCTTATAATCTATAGAGAAAACTCCTTGACATATATTTCCTTACAAGGTAAAGCTAGTTCTCATCATACCTAATTAAAAGCAAAAGAATGAGAAAAATAATAATATTAAAAAAAGCTGGAAGAGTCATCCTAGTGAACCAAATAACCTATTTCTTTCTTATATGTTTCGGTACAAGTTCAATAATGCTCTTCAAGAAGCAAATCACTCTAGAGAACCAGTGTTTTACTGGCACAGTGAAGAGCTTTATTTTCAAGTCTCACAGCTGTCTTGCTCATATCATTCCTATAAGTTGCCTGACACATATCTTCCTTGCTTTACTTCCAAGCCACTGCAATAAAACTGCTGAGCTGTAATTGGGAGAGGTGTAAGAAAGAACAGAAAATAACTATGGGTTTGTTTGTTTGTTTGTTTTCAGTTTACCAATTTATCAGTCTCAGAATTTGCAAAAAAACCCTGGGAGTGGAGAATATTCTTTTGTTTTTTCTCAAAAGTTTAAAAATATTTTTACATACACACGTTCTTACACTACAAAATGAGAGGTGGTGTCACAGAACCATTTACATCAGTTCTCAGCTTTTTTTCCTGCACAATTTTCGTTGAAGCTTCTCTTCCTTTTCTTCATCACAAATCTGTGAAAATATACAAGAAGGCACTCCATTAACTCTGGACTTAAACTTGGAGTCATTCATATACCTACCAAAATTTCTCTTTCAATCATTTATGGTACTCTAATTTATTGCTTCTTACATATTCATTATGTTTATTGTTGTCATAGTGGTCAGTTTTTGTGTCTGTTTCTGCTTTTATTATACCAATTCCATACTCCTGCAAATCATGCCTATATACTGTATACTGTATTTTCTTTGCATGCTCTGACCCCATCCATGAATGGTGGGTGTTTGAGAAACAAATTTAAAATTAAATAATTTTAGTTTTATTGATTTGTGTGTCATTCCACAAGATTAATTTCCTATTAAGTTCTGGGTTGCTATGTGTTATTCAGACTCCTAGATGTATCAGTAAATCTACGCTCCACGGTAACTCTACACTTCATCTTGCCCTGGCTGTGTTGTTAAGCTACAGTCCTGTCACATATATTCTGCAGCTTTGCTAACTTAATAAAAGGAAGTTTGATTACTTAGTAGGAGCTGCGCTACATGTGTCTCATCTGAAACCACTTCCTCTGACAAGAGAAAATGTATGAGTTGTAGTATCAAAATTTAGTAAAGATTAATAATTTAGTTTGCTTCTGGTTTTATTGCAAAAGCCATTCTCACTTATTCAGGAGTTTTCTTTATAGGAACTTTATGTTTTGTAGAATCGTAACCTAAATACATTCTCAGAACATAAAAAATGTATGTCACACAGAGATATTCTTTTTTTTTTTTTGACACTTCAGTTTTTCCACAGTGGTATTTAAAAGTGACTTATGTAAAAGGAGTGAATGCAGTTAGCAACTCAAATCCCCTGTGTGTTACCCAAATGGTATGAAATGGTCTCAGAATAATTAAGATTCAAACTCAATAATTTTTATGAAAACTAAAGCAGATTTTATTTACTCTTTTAGCTTTTGTGTAAGGTTGTATTTTGGCATTTGGTGTGACTTGCTGTGATTATTATTCTAAATATCTAACTTGTCTGTTAAATAATTCCTTGTGTGGATATGACTGCATAGATGAGGTGTCAGGGTGTAGAATTCATCTGTTTTACTGTTTTGTTTACATTTTGATTTAAACACCTTCCCAAGACACACAGAGAACCACAAACATGATGAGTCCTCAGTGGAGTTAAAAACTGGAACCATATGACTGTCTTACATTTCAAAATATGAAAATTAATTTTCAAAACTTCTCATGATCAGAATTCTGATACATTTACAAAACCTCAATTTCACCACTGGGAAAACCTTTTTCCTGCTGAATGGCATTCATAAAAGCTTTTCCTTCTCCTCTCTGAATATAACATTTAACTAATATTCACATGGAATGAAAATCATGCTTTATTTGAAAAGAAAGGATGAACAAGGCTGAAGACAGAAATGAGTTTATGTAAAAACAAAACATCTACAGGGAAGTTGCAGTAACTCATGCACAACATGTGTTTTTTAGCTCTTTTTTTTTTTTTTTTTTCTGGAGACCTACAATATTAGATAAAGATTAACAAAGTGGTTTTTGATAAAATAAAATGACATTTCAAAGCATGCTCGCAAGGCTGTGGTGAACCTAAACTACCAGTTTCATAAGCAAACTTGATTCAGCCAATTAGATCTCTTCATTTCACCCCCAGAAGTGCCTGTGGTATGCACAGACAGAACCATGGATGAAAAACCAATACATTTTAGACTGGAGATACAGCCATCTGCCTTGGACCATGATCCCCTTGGTCCTCTCTGTCTCTTCCTCATTGGAAAAAGTCTTGTTAAGCTGAGGTTTGACCACATATGTCCAGCAGTAGTTCTGTGCTGTCATTAGCTGTATTCACATTGTCCTCTTGCCAAAAGGTCAAACATCCCTCCAAAAATGAGAAAATGTGGGGGAATAAAATGAGTGAATACAGCCATTGTTTCTTTACAACGTATTCTATAAACAGAGATTTTGTGTTGTAGACAATTAAATTGCCTCCCATAGCAGAAACTCTTACCAGAGTCCTGAAGGTATCCTCAGTCTACATTTTGTCCTTGTGAAGGCTGTATCCTATATCAAGAGATTTCCTCTCATCTATGTTGAGTGCTGAAGTACTCAGGATTTTATGTACTCTCTGTATAGCACTAATAGGATCCTTAGACATGAAGTGTTTTCCATATCATATTTCCTTATCAGAGAATGTATTTCAGCAACCCCAGATTTCATACATACCTAGAGGACACTCAAGAAAGTGGATTCGGGTGGATTTGTCTCTCCATTGTCTCACAAATGTAACCCAAAGAGGAAAAACTGCTTTAAGATGTATCTAAATACACACACATTTACACATTTCCATCACTTAATGTAAAATATTAATCTTAAGCAAAGATGAAATGTGAATCACTGAGTAAGATAAAGGCTGTGTCTATATGAATGAACCACACAGCACTGATGGAGCAGATGTGCTGGAGGAGACAGCTGAGGCTGTACCTCTGGGGATCACCTTGTAGGGTTACAGAGCATCTTCTGCCAGCTGGCCCCATTCTGGTCCCATATACTGTGCTTCTGTCAGCAGCAGGAACACAGGGAGTGGCAACTCCTGGTGTACATCCCCTCACCTTGTGCTGGTGAAGTCCCATCCCTGCACTCTTTCTCAGAGCACCCCATGCTGTGAAACGAAGCACAGTAAGTGGGTCTCCTGAATATCAGTTTCCCACACTCCTCTAGGGTCTCCCAGAGTCTACCACAGCATCAGATGGGCCTTGTTTATCAAAGTAACAGACAGAAACATTACATGCAAAATGTGACACTTCTGCTATAAGCCTTTTTGCACCAAACAGTGACCTCAGTACTTTTCAGAATACATTTTCAAAACTACAATTAATTTCAAAATATGTGCGTTTTTACTCTGGCTATAGTTCAGCTTAAGCAGCTTTAACTTGAGTTAACAACCCAGCTTTAAATTGCTGTATATTCTTGTACCAACCCCTTGACTACATTGTATTAATTTCCTGACATTTTGGCATGGGAAAGGAGGCTTGTAATGATTCTACCTGCTGACCTGCAAGGAGAGGAAATATTTAGCCATACTGAGCTTAACTGGAAATTAAACTATAGTTGCATAAGGTTGCAGGAATCCAGTTAAATAACTATACCCAAATTCTACAGCCTTTTAAGAGTTTTTTCATGTTCTTCCTTTCTTTAAAAGCTTAAATATTACAATCTGGTCAATGTTTTCTCTGATAGGGATGGGTAAACAGGAATGACAATTTCTTTGTAAAATGCAGAATCTTTAAAATGTGCTTTATCTTCTCTTTGGTTTTCTGAAATACTTTGTGGTTCATGCCAATGTGAGTTGAATCAGATTACCAGAGAAGTCAAGTCCTATTTATTTCAGTGGGAAAAGTTTCCATTTCTGTTTTGAATATTTAGGAAATAAATAAAATTTGCCTCTTGATATAAATCTTTAGGGATTCCTTCCCTGCTTCCCTCTCACCCTCCTTTTCTGTCTTTCTTCTTGAACTAGGCAGATTTCCTGTAGTTCATGTCATGGCTTCAAACATCCAGTGGCTCATATCTAATGAGGGAAGAGGATATTTTTATAGAATTAAGTATTTGCAGGATTTTAGTTATAAATGCTGTGGATATCCTACTAAATTATACAGTTTGATCCCTTTTCTTATTAACTTTACTAATATTCTTTTAACTACAGTCTACTTCACACTAACCACAAGATGCCTGAAAAAAGATAGTGAAGTCTATGAAGTATTTAATGATAGCCAGACACAGAGAATATCTCACTGAGTAGTTACAGAGGGAATTTCTGAAATTAAAAAAAAAGCCTTTTTCGTTTTACAGAAGTTTTCACTTTTTCAGCAGAATGGGTTTTTCAGTCAGCCCTTCATAAACAAATGCTTTTATGAGAATCTGAAAGAAAAAATAGTTTCTACTGAAATTTAAATTATATGATTTTTTAAAGATTTCCCCCATTACAAAGACTGTTTTCTGCAGTCTTTAATAATACACTTAGTATGTATGTCATATAAAATTTGGCTGTACTGGCGACTTTAGTTTGAAATAACCATAAATATTTTCTAAGTTATTTTTCTAAATGTCCATAATTCTTTTTTATGTAATTTCTTATCATCCTAACTTAGAAAGATTTTCCTTTAATTGAGTGTCCATGATCTTTCTGTATCTTTATTTATGCTCACCTATTTCTTATTTTAAATATTCTGTCCTGATTCAGTAAGCTTGACACTTTTAAGTCTTTGTTTTTCTCTTAGCCTTTAATACCTACAATCCTTTATTTTCTTCCAATCTACCTGTATATTCATATTTCCAGTCTTAAAAGCTCTCTCTTGTTTCAAATGCTCTCTTTTAGTCCAAAACACAACAGTATGAATTCACCACTAGGTCAATCTCTGTATATAGGTTAAAATTACAGACAACAAACCTTAACCAGTGCAAAATGATACTCAATTCTTTCCTTGGGCAAAATAATATTATTCAGTTATGTTCTATTACTTCAGTGTTTAGTAAGCACATCCAACTAAATGTAAATTACCTCATATGAGCTTGAATAACAGAACATCAGTGGTTCCCAATACTTTCTGATATTTAGAATCTCTTTGGAGGCACTGGTCCCTTTGTAGTTAATTTATCCTACTGACAACAGGTTTCCTTTGTCTAGATTCCTTTTACTGAACATCCACAGTTTTTCAACTGCTCATTGATTACAATTTGCAAATCACTGACTGTGGCAATGCTAATTTTCACTTCTTTAAATAGTGAACTCTGGGTTGCAAAAATTCATGGTTCCATTTTTTCTGCAATTGCAGCAACACTGCTTTAGAAATAGATTTTGATAAAATACCATTGATGGAGATCTCATAAGACTTTAATATTACAAAGATACTCTAGAGAGAGAAAAAGCTAGTTATCTTCCCAAATGTCATTAGGTTAAGAAGGAATGGGCTTTAATAAGAGACTTGTTGGTTAGATACTAGGCAAAGATCTCTAGTGGGGGAGACTGTGAAGCACTGACTGTACATTCATAAATCATTGAATGATGTGGGTTGGAAGGGCCCTTAAAGATCACCCAGCCCCAATCCCCCTGCAATGAGCAGAGACACCTTTCACTAGACTGGGTTGCTCAAAGCACCATGCAATCTGACCTTGAACACTTTCAGAGATAGGCCATCTGGGCAACTTGTTCCAGTGAATCACTACCCTCACAGTAAAGAATTTCTTCCTATTATCTAATCTAAATCTACTCTCTTTTAGTTTGAAACCATTGGCCCTTGTCCTATTACTATAGGCCCTAGTAAGAAGTCCCTTTACATGTCTCTTGTAGTCCCCTTCAGGTACTGAAAGGTGCTTTAAGGTCTGCCCAGAGCCTTCTCTTCTCTAGGCTGAACAACCCCAACTGCCTCAGCCAGTCTTCATACCAGATGTGCTCCAGCACCCTGATCATTTTCATTGCTCTCGTCTGGACTTGCTAAAACAACAGAACAGCTTCACAGGTGACCTGAAGAGTAATCCAGGCAGAAATGGCTAGGATACTGTTATCCCACCTTGCAAGAGGAACGTAGACTTGAAGAGCTACATCTTTCTTTAGTGATTTCAGTTGTTACAATTTTCCCTCTAGGTAGGAGACCCAGCCTGTCGTATCAGTACAAAATTCTATGTATAGAGAAGCTCTCCACCCAACAAAAACCATGCATAGGCCCCTTAAGGTTACTGGTGTAACCAAAGGCACAATGCAGGCATTTTTTTCTGAACTGCCCTGAGAAGTCAAATTCTTCAAAGAAGGATTCTTAAAGCACCAGGGCAGAGTGCAGTGTAGATATTCCTGATCTCATCCTCCCAAGGGCATTGCTACACCCTTTCTCTTCAATTGTCATGAGAATCTCATCAAGCAGAAGCTAATGAGCTTGGTGTTGTGCCACTTGCAGAGCTCAGCTTGCTCCCTGCACCCATCTGCCTCTGCAGAATACTGCTTCAAAGCTGTACCCTGAGAGCTGACTTGACTATATCTCACCGTGTACCTTCTAGCCATGTCCTTGGGTGTGTCCAGAGGAGCTTTCCCAGCCGCAAACCAAGAGACAAGTCAATGCAATCACAAAGCTTTAGGGATTAATCTTTGCAAAGTTTCACACACAGCAAACAGTTGCTATTTTCTGCCATTTTTGCAAAGTGAGAGGGGTAAACCTAGCAAAATTATGTCAGAAAAGTATAAGGAATTTTTGGTACATTCCTTTTTGCTGAACGCCAATAAATTGCAAAGTTTTTTACAAATTAGTTCTTAGGAATTTAACAGTTCAGTGAGGGTTTTTTCTGCTGACCTGGAAAAAAACAGTTAATAGAACTATTCAGGGTGTTATTACATAAATGCATGTGCATATACATTTCATGAGTTTGCATGTATTTACATATATGCACATATATGTTCATGTAGGTATATACATCTGTGTGTATATGTAAGTGAAGAATTTTAAATATGTAAATTGTTTCATTTAGGGAAAAAGTGTCTGAAGAATCATTGCCCAAAGGACATACTGATAGTGTTAGCACAGCTAACAGACCTCATGGCCTGGAAGTAGATAAAGCCAAGTGATAAGCAAGTAAGACAAGTAATGTCTATTGGAAAGAACATCCTTGAGCCATTGTTCCTGTTTGATCCTATGTTAAACATAACTCAACAGGTAAAGAGCTATGAAATTGTTCAGAAAATCTCTGCTTTACTGACAAAAACAAAATTCTTCAATGTTCTCTGGTAAAAGATACAGATGACCTTTTCTCATTCTTCTTTCTGAGAAGTGCTAACACATCCACTGTTTGAAGCCAGACTTTGAAATTTTGCAGGAAGGGAAAAAAAAACCTATCTTTTCTTCATCCCAGGAAATCATTTCAATTTCATGAAGATATCACCTGTTAAACCAAATCACTGGCCACTGCAGAACAGCCTGTACTAAGAACTTCTCAAAATTGTGAGATCAGCCATAGCGAAGGAAAAGAGTCAGCCCTGTTATTGAGTGTACACCTTTGGCCCATGCATAAGCCACAACTTCCCTCTTTATTCCTGCCTCCACTGTCCCTACATATTATGGCACAAATTTCAGCTACAGGATTACCTGGGATTTTTTTGCAAGTGATACAAACCCATTCACAAAGCAAGATATGCACAAACTAGAGTCAAATCAATGTTTGTCCTAGATGTTATATAAACCAGCTTACCCTACTTCTGAATGTCTGACTTCAAAATATACATAACTTATAATTGTTTGCTTGTGGATCTATGCAAATATGAAGATGCAACAAAATATGAAATAAAATCTTCTCGTGTCTTTATAGACTTTGCTGCAGTGATTGCATAAGGTATCGAGGATGTTCAGTTCTCATTATTCTGTTTCATAAACAACAAAGAGACTGCAGGACCAGAAGTTCTGTAAAGCAGCTTGTTAAAGTCTGATATTTTTCCTTCTGCTCACAAGTCCCTGAGCTAGCAGCGGGTTATTTTATATTTATATACTCTGGAAATTCTTTAGACTTTTTACAAATTATGAGCAGTTGGTAAGGTCAGTCTCAGGACTGGAGGGACAATTGCAGTTTGTAGGTTTTATTAAATTAATTGGATTTAACGAAGCACACTGACATGGTCGATTATCAAGATACAGTATAAGAGGATAATTTTCAGTAATGTAACTAAAACTTTTATGATCATTAATTGCAAAAATCTGATGTAAATTTTAATCAGTTTAGACTTTCTGCTGTAAGCTGATTCAGAGGTCACTGGCCATCTGCACAGTTTACTGTAATGCAGTAGGTTACACATTTGTATACGCAGACTGCAGTTATCCATGGACTTACACTCATTACTTTTCTCCTAGATATTTGCATACTTTGGTAATCCTTCCTGTGGAATGGGGTTCATAGGTTTTCCTTCAGAAGAGAGATGCACAAAACTTAGAGTTATAAAGAATGTTTCAGAGAATCAGGATTTTATTATCTCAGAGGATAATAAAAGCCTATAAAATGAACTCTGAAAATTGTCGCAAAGATAAAGATGTCCAGTGTGAAAATCAGTAAACTCTCCTTCATTGTCTGTGCATCCTACAATCTCGAGTCTAAAAGAGTTGGCACAGCCATTTGAAGAGTTTGTGCAGAAAAATGGTGCATACCATCCTCTTAATGACTACTTTTTAAGGAGAAAAAATGATTTTATGATTTATGAGAGGGCTTTGGTGCATAAAGCAAGATATAGGTAAACTATAGGCATCTGAATCCTGAGCTGGAAGCCAAACATACTCCAGCCTTCCTTCCAACTGCAATCTTATGAGGGAAACATCTGGTCGCGCTGTGTGCTGAGCATCCCACTTCTCTCATGCTGTCCCAGCCTGAATGCCTTGGAGATTCCTCTGAAAGTATCACTTGATATGTCCAGTCTCAAGGAGTGCAACAGATCCTTCCCTACTGAGATCTGAAAATCCCTCAGAATTAGAACCCTCAGAAAGGGATTTATAACAGTAATTGGATGATGGGAGACACCATGAACCCATCTCTAGAAAAAGCTAGTGATCCTTGTCTGTTTTCTAGGTATAAACATAAATCCATAAATATATTCTGGACTTAAGTACAAAATATTTCAGGAAAAACAGAGCTGGTGCAGAAAACCTAAATTGCCCATCCTTGCCTTTTATGCATTAGCAAGTAGCCATGTTTGTGCTACTGAAGATTTTTGATTCCTCCTTCTCACTCAAATTCAACTTGAGAAGACCAAGATCTGACAGATTACTTGTAACAGATCAGGAACCCATCTAGTGTTTGGCAGTGCTGGATTTGAAGAGTTTGAAGGTCTAACTATATCTCTGGAGCTTACATCTACCTAGGCCATAGTTCTCAGTGGTTTTATAGTGTCATAAATTAAAAGAAAATCTGAGGTTTAGGGGTCAGAATTTCCCATCTGACCTTACCATTCTTGATGTCCTTTCTTGTGAGTTTGTATATGTTTTACCATATGCTTGATCTCACTGGTTTTATTAGGATTAAATACTGAAAAATTTAATTTATCACCTTACAAAACTGGGGTTGCAGCAAGAGCGTTTCCATTAATTTCCACTGGCTTTATTCTATTCAGTGCTACAGAGGTACATAGATTTTCTTCACAAAGTCTTGCCTTGCCTTGCCTACCTTCTGCTGAAGCAAATGACTTCAATTCCTTTATTGTCCTAAGTGTAATGTGAGAGAGGGTAGAAATGCTCATTTCAAGAGAGCTGAGGTCCATTGGTTCGCCAGCCTTTAAATCTCGGGGAAACAGATTGTTACTGCAGATTGCCTGCAAGAGGTTTATTCTTTAGAAACATTTTTCATCCAACTGCAAAAGCATTCACTTTTGGTTTCTTTAGATAGGAAAGTAGTTATCTGAGGTTATCAAATAACAATGTAATAAAATAAGCCATACACGGTACATAAATTCCTTCTCTGTTGGAGAAAGAGGGTGATCACAGAGAGTATGCATCCAAATCTGAGCATCTATGAATGCTTTAGACCCATCTAACACTTTCCACTGTGTTTACAGTAGGTTTACAAAAATTGGGCAGTTATAATTAAAAATTTTAAGGCAGATTTTTCAGCAATTATCAGCATTTGGAAGTCCAAGCAATGTCAGTGGAAGGTTATTTGTTCACAACAGACTTAAAATCAGACCTGCAATTTACAAATTCAATCCTGATAATTTTTTCCTGTTAGCAATGTGTCCTTACCATATTTTGTAAATATGAGTGGGTTTCTGAGTATGCTTTCTCATCTGTATCAGTTTTGCACTAGTGCGAATCCCTTTGCTTTCACTTGTTTGCTCTTGATTTATATCGGCGTGATGGAACACTACATTTAACAATACATTTGTTACCTGTACAAGGCCTTCAGAAGTGATGTTTGTCCCTCCTGTTACCTTAGTTCATATGCAGGAAGCAAATTAAAACAATTTTTTTGTGTGTGTTATCAGTTATTCTGTTGTAATTGTCCTTGTGCTAATCTATGGCTAGCATGATGGAGTTAATTATTCTCCACCACAACCTTTCTTACAGACAAAGATGACTTGAATAGGCTGAGGCACATGGGCACTCCCCCACAACAACTTCTCATTTTTCTGCCCTCTCAGAAATTCATGCATGCTTCTCAAAGTGAAAAAAAAACCCAAAAACTTTGTGTCAAAGCCATCAGAACATTTCAACAAAATAAAAGCATTCCACCACAGTGTTGGCAGTGGTAATTCTTTTAATTTAAAAAAACCCAAACCATACTTTTAAAGTAGCATAATGAAAAGTTATTTCAAGCTGAGAAGTTGGAACAGGCTGAAAGAATTGGGTTTGTTTTGTTTTTCAGAGAAAAAAATATTGGCACAATTTCTAGATATTACTTCATTTTGAATGAGCTGTATTGACTGATGGAAGAAAATTCTACATTTCTTTTTTTCTTGCTTGCTCTGACTTTTCATTGACAAGCACTAATAGTATATGTATGTAGCATTAAATTGCTTTAAGTGTAGTCTTGAAATTGTATTTCACTATATTCTCCATTAGAATTTTGAAATATATATTTGTTAATATTTAATCTTAATGGAAATTATATTGATGCTATAAGGGGAAGAATAGCTTTAACAGTAGTCTGTAAAATCACATCTGGATGTTAAATTGACAAAGAGCAAAGTCCATGACAGTCATAAATGAATATGTCTGATTCTTTAGATGCCTTCTACAATGATGTACATGAAGTACAGAATGTGCAGAAGCTGTTCCTGAATAGGCAATTAATACATACACTTTCTACTTAGCCACATTAATCAGAAAAGCCATATGGAGTTTCATGCTTTAGCTTTTCTTTCACTTGCTGGTCAAAGTATACCTGTACCCTGGAATGCTGATATTAGTTTTTTTCCAAGAGGCTGGAAAAAGTTAACATCGGCCTTGAAATTTGAGTGCCAAGTGTGTGATCCCACAAGCATAACACATTTAAAATACTACAATCAAATGGAGAAAAAGTAACATATCCCAAAAGCTCTCAAACATGGATCTATATGAAACTTAGATTTTTGTAGCCAGCGTGAATAAAAGAGGGGAAATCTGTGGAAGTCAAAAGATAATTCAGCCTTCTGGGAAACTCCCAATCATACAGAGAAAAATAGGCTTACTAGCACTAAGTGGTGAGCCAGGATAAACTTGTTCATAGTGCCCTCACACAGCAGTGTACAAGTAGTTCCTCTGCCTGACCTTAAAGGGTTGCTGGGACATAAAACATTTCATTATCTTTAAGCTCCAGTTATTTGCAATGAAACTCAGGGAAGGATGATGTCACAATCATCTGTCACAAAGATTTATATTCTAAATTAGAGTTAACTACAATATATGTATGATTTAACAGATTGTCTTTACTGTAATATAATGTCAATGCTGTGTATTCCATGCTTCATTTGTCTCTAGCTAGAAGATTTAAGGGGTAATAATCAGTGACTGACTGGAGAGGACTATAAATCATTCGCTTCTTTAATTGGCATTTATTTCAATATTGAGGTAAAAGAGAGCTGGAAAATGTACTCTGGCTGACCTGGCCTGACTTAATTCCCACGTTAAAGAACAAATACTCCTCTTCTCTTGCTATGGTCTGTATCAAGTGAAAAATATATCTGTACATTATTAATTGAATATATTTGGGTAATCGTGGAATCTAAATTTTTCATGGGAGATTGTCACTATTTTTTTAGTGTCACTTATAAAGACACTACATCAGTAACAATTATTGATGGTTATTGAGCAAATACATCAATAACTGAAGTAATAATTTTATTCTGGTAAATGTGATTTTGTTTGGAAGATTTTACAGAAGCCATGTAATGTCTGGCACAAAATAGGCTGCTCTACCAAGGAACTTGGAATTATATTCCACCTCTGTGACACACATACAGCACATTGGTCTTGCTCTGCTTGGCTGGTTTTCATTGCTTTCATCTGAGCTACTGAATGTAAAACAGGTATCTTAAGTCAAGCAGTTTTCTATCTAGAAAGCAGACTAATTCTCCAAAGGTTGAGAGAGAAAGGGGTTACTGGAAATGTTATCTCTGGTGAAGAAATATGCAGTGTCCATAAGGAATGCAAAATCTGCAGCATGTCTGCACACCAGAAAAATCTACACTGAAAATCGATTTGAACTGGTTTTGGTAGAAACATTGATGTTCAGACAAAGAAGTTTCTCTTGGAATATAAATAGAAGGCAAAGATCATCTCTTTGATGTGTGGACGGACATATGAAAGAGATTGGGTTATTCCTGAGTTAATTTGATTTTTTTCCAAATTAGTCCATAAATTGTATCAACCTTACAGGGTCCATCATGTCCATAAAACTGTCTAATGGTGCGTACACAAGTCACTGCCATAAGACAGTGGTGAATTTCCAGGATTTCAGGAAGAATGGAGCCAGGGCAGTGTCTGAAATTTTTGTGACATTGACCAGCTATTATAGAAAGAATTTTACTCCTGTGGAAATTTTCTTCATCATTGTTAATGTTGAAGTTTTTAATACTCACCCTGGAAGCTTCTGTCAGTGTGCTGGAGATAAGAAAATGTCCAAGACAAGCCACTGGTCTTCTCATATGCTCAGACTACTTTGAGTTATTGGCAGAGAAAAAAAAAAAAAAAAAAGAAAATCTATTTCACTTAGGGAAAAGTTTTCTGAAAGTAGTTATTCTACAGTAGAAAATAATTTGGAAAGGCACTAAGGTATGCATATTATAACCATCCAGAAACCTGCTTTCTACAAAAAGGTCATGATATCCAGAACAGATACATTAAATTGCAATACGTTTCAGATATTCGAATTCTCAATTATCCTCTTATTTTCAAGGCCCCCTGTGACATTTCAAAAGACAAATTATGCAGTAACTCCAAAACATGAACAGTCAGGGCAAAAAAAAGTTCAGTACTTAAGGAGGTGCAATAGCTCATATTTCACAGTGAATGATGTGAAACATTGTGCTTAGTCTGATCACAAAATGCTTATTTGATCCAGTTAGCCAGTAAAAATAAGCAGTCTTCCTCAAAATTAAAAGTTTCAATTTCTACCATGGAAAAATATGACTCACTGGATACTTCCTAAGCTTTCACAGTAAAAGAGCACGGTACTTAACCCACCAGTAAATTCAAGTCAATTGTCATAAAGCAAGGGCATTTTTAAGTGCTATTTCACACTTAAAATAACTAGTGTTAAAATCTCTAACCTGCAGCTCATAGATAAGGTGTAGAATAGACTAATAACAGCCCTCACAAAGTGGTAATAGGTGATAACTATCTAGGTGAAGGTGTTCATAAATGAAAATTCCCACCAAATTAATTCTCATACCTGTGACTAGGGTAAGATAATGGCATGTGTTATATTAGCTGTTGGTCCTTTGCCAAGGCTGCCAAGGTTTGGTGCTGTTATCTGATCTCTGTATTCATTTTTATAGGGTGAGGTTTCTAATTATGATCTGTAGTGATAAGAAAATTGTCATTGACAGTGTTTCCAGTGAAAGTGCTTTGCTTTTCATATTCGGGGAGGTATAATGCCAGTGTCCATTTATAAAGAAATAATGCATACAGAAGTCTAAGAAAAGATGATGTCTTCTTGCCTGTATTGCTTCAGCAAAGAGAACTACAGCATTCAGATGGCAAATAAATCATCCTGTGGTCTAATGGATGTGTGAGTGATAGATTCAGCTTTGCAACTTAATTAATAGCTAGGAAGCGGAAAAATGTAATTAATGTACTAGGTTCTCCGGAACGAAGGATTCCTAATTATTTTTTGCTTAGTCAAAGTAGTGAGCTATGCTGCTGCCAATACTCACTGTCATGTCCATTTGCTTTGTACTGATGAAGTCTGAACAGCAACAGTAACTCTGTTAACACAAAAACCCCAAATGGATGGATTTACTCCAGTGGAATAAAATTCCACTGGTTTTGGTAGGAATGAAATGGCAACTAGAGACAGATATCCTAAAACAGATGCATTTTCTTTGCCTCTCTACTTTTTCTCTCAGGACCCCGTTTTTCAGTTCAAAAATACCTATGAAATAGAGATGGCACTAGAGCATGCTGACAGCTGCTCCCACAAAATTGCAGCTGAGGCCTGGATGCAGGGAAAGCCCATGTGATGATGAGAAGCAGGCACCTGCTGCCTTAAGGTCTGCTAGATGCATCTGTATGAAATCTACTATGGTTAGGGTTTTGTTCTGTTTTTTTTTTGGTTGGTTGGTTGGTTGGTTGGTTTTGTTTGTTGTTGGTTTTGGGGTTTTTTTAAATAATACATGGATGCCCAAAATGGACATTTTGCTGTGTTGACAAGAGATTGTGTCTTTTCACTGCTGTAATGAAGGCTCTGTCCCTCCATTCAGGATGTGCTGGAATAAATTTGCTTATCTCAAAAAACTTCAGAGACTCTTGCGGTCAATGAAGGCTGGATGGCAGCTGGAAAGCAGCCCATTTAGGCATTTAAAATAAGATAAGAATATGACCCTATGCAAATGAAGTCTGATACTATTTAAAGGATTCAGCCTGAATCTTCCTAATGAAGTAATGGGACCTTAATTTCCAGACTGCCACTTCAGGCATTCTTTTCCCACCAATTCTATCGTATTTCTCTGCCAGATCATATTCCTTGTTCCCCCTGTTCCTGTGCTGAAAATTGGTGGTGCCCAAAATACACAACTGCAGAAGGGAATGGCATTACAATAAAGTATGATGTGGAGGCCAAGTTTGCCTGGATGTTTCTAACAGGGTGAGAAATTAACACAGTGGTTTTACTTGCTTCTTCACAACTGCCATTAAGCACACTTCTGAGGGCAGAGATCATTTGTTTTAATAGAAAATCAGACAAGAGAACACTACAAGTCTTCTGTATTATTGGTAGAACTCCTTGCAGCATTTAAAGTCCTTATTTTTCTCTCCAATGAACTATGCTGATATTTTATTTCTAAAATTTGCAGTACTGACTTCAGCCTTTCAACATTTTACCACGCATATCTTTTTTAATGTGAATACCAGACACTCAAGAAGGCCAGTGGAAGCATACTTGTTATGGTTTTAGTCTACAATGATGTCACCCAACTTTCTTTAAAATTGGTTTGTGTAATGGAGCAAAGTTTTAACACACAGGTCAAGTTTGAGTAACCAGCTGTTGCTGGTTAGTCAAGAACTGGTGGAGGCAGAAGTGAAGAAGTAACTATCTTTTTAACAAAATTATTTACTAGCTACTTCCTACACTAGCCACACTGTTAGAATCTGTTCTCCTGTTGGAGAGCGCTTTGGCTCCTTGGGCACTTTGGACTGTTCAACACTAAGTATGGCCACAAATTCACCTTTAAATCTGTACTTTGTAAACACAGTGAAAACACTTTTTTTTTAATTTGAAGTAGTCAGAAAGCCTCTGAAAAAATAATCCTATCTGCTAGGCCTGAAACTATATTTTAAAACTATACAAAGTACTTAGCAAGTGCAAAATATAATGGCATCTTTGTTCATTTACAGAAACAATTCAAGATTTTGGGTTCAACCAATAATTTTTTACAGTTAGCTGCTAACTTTTGGGATGTCACTGTTTGCTGCTCTGTGATGCCAGCTAAACTCTCAATGGTGTCAGAACCTGAGTTGGTCATCTCTTTAACACAGGAAATATTTATTCTAAGTATTTACCTTAGCTTTTTGTTCCACACCTTACTCTTACTTTGGCTGCATGCACATGTTCATTGATGTGAAGGTAAATGACAAGCTTTATTTTTTTCACTGAGATATTTTTTCAGAGGAATATGAATATAGCAACATTTTCAAATGGATCAGCAGAGATTTAGGAATTAACCCTCCATTGGCTTTAAACACACTTTTGAAAATAAGAGTGAAGCTTCTAGTTAATTTTAGTGATTTGAGAAATCTTACCCTAAATTCTATGTTTATGCATACCATCTCTCACCTTTGAAAGACCTGAAAGACTGTTCAAGGCACTCATTCTTATCTGCATGAGATGGTTTTCTGAGGCTCCTCTTCCCTACAAATAAAGAAAAATACCTGCAGAGAGTGACTCAGAGCAGTAGCCTAACTGTAAGTGTTCTGATTCATCTGCTGGAGGAGTGCATCTCTCTCGGGTGACTCCAGATGCAATTCACTGACCTGACTCCCCAGCCTAAAGTTAGCTTGCATGGGTCTTACCTGCATATTTTTCTTGCAAGTTCAGTTCTTCTGTATTCATAAAATATTTAATACTGATGAGATAATGTCATCACTTCCCCACACTTCCAGATTTTTCATAGTATTTCTGATAAATTCAGTAATGTGGTGCTCTTCTTCTATTGCAGAAAACACATCTCAGACTTGGGGATGCAAACAAAAAAATTATTATTCTGTGGAGGCAAGGAAACTGCCATACCCAGCTCTGCAAGAAAAGAAAATATTATACAGACCTGGTAAGAAAAAACACCTCTGTTTTCAAGTAAGTTATAATTTTGAAGGAAAATGATAAAATAATATTAGAGAAAGGAGAAACGACCTTACAAATTACCAAAATAGGATTTAGATCTTCAGATTCCTTAATTAGCATGCTTTGCTCGTTTTGTTTTCAGTTCTCTTGTTTCTTGTTCCATGATATATCAGCACTACTGGTAGCAAGGAAATTAATTGCTCCTGAAGCTTTTGTAGCAGAAGTTAGAGACAATGCATTGAAATTTAATGAAGCTGTCACTCAGTTGCTTCTTAGTCTTTCACTTACAGATTTAAACAAATATTTGATCTCCCCATAGTTATATGTGTGCCTTTTGGTATGCAGTCTTCCCTGAAACACTGAACTGTTCAAAATGCTGAACTAAAATAAAATTTTAGTCTAAAATACTTGGCTTCCTAATTGGTATTTTTATTGTGTTTTGTCTAGTAATTTTATTGTTCTCAGTGAACCACTCTGAACCATTTTGAAGAGTGCGCTGTGAAGAACAAGTTTCATTTAGGAAAAAAAAACATAAAAGTCATGTGATAAAAGATTGTGGCTTATCTAAAAGGATCTCTCTAATTGCATGTTCTCCAGATAAATGACAGTTCTAGGAAATTATGATACAAAGAAAAATAAAGGTCAGAACAGCAAGTGAAACTGTCACATTCCATAGCCTGCAGTACTAAAATATTAACGATGCCTGCTGGAGTATTTTGGTGTGTTAATAAATCATTATGTTTGACTCTGGTGAAGTACTGCTGTGGAACACAATAGACTATATCCTCAGAGAAGGACGTCATTCTCTTTCGGATCAATGTATCATCACTTTCCTTGGTTTGTCGTAAATATATTTTATACAGAACACTTTGCTATTGTCAGGTATTGGATGGAAATTAATTGGTCTGACAGTTCAGTGGCAGAAGTCTCTGATACTGTTATACTGAATTCAATTGACTTTCCACAAGATAGTTTTTTTCTGCACTGTTCCTCTTAGCACTACATGTCCCAAAGATCAAATTGCCATCTAAAATTCCCAGTTTACTAATTTGATCTTTTCCTTTTGCTGCTAAGATAATTGATCTCTTCATTGTTCGATCATTTCCTTCCTAAATTAAAATTGATGATAATTAGATGTAAGAACTATGGAGAAAAGACCAGCTTTAGACGAAAAAGCAATTACATTTGTATGGGTCGGTGATAAATTTAGTTATGTTATCACTGTAATATATATCTATTTAAAAGCTCTTTCTAGGTGCAGAAATAGTATGAGAAAAAGACATTCTAGAGAAAACCCAGGTACTCGTGTTTTGTGGGGGATCTTACAGAAGAAAACAATCTGCATAGAAAGTAACTCTATTCAGAAACCTTCCTTCCTTTCAAAGGTAAGTAGAAACATTTTTGCTTAGTATCCATGTGACCATTTCTGTATGGTCATTTCTATATGACCATTAAAATGTTGAAAACTGCCCCTGTTTTCATGGAGTTTTTGTGGTTATACCCCATCTAAGAGAGCACTTCTGTCAGCAGATTCCCAGACCTGTCACATCTTGCATGCTGAGTGTGAGAATCAGTATGCCTTACCCCTTTGCACACTACTCTGTAGCAGTGCATAGATCAAGCATGTGTTCCATGGAAGTCTGGGGTATCTGTCCCTCCTGAGGACCTCACAGATCAGATGTGAATATTCAGCATGTCCCTGTCTGCCAGACCCTGCTGCTGAGAGCCCTGAATGGGAGTGACTGAACAGGGCTGTGCTACAACCGGGACACCTGCCCACCAGAAGTCAAGTGCTGAAGAACTACTCTCTGCTCCATATTGTCATGCAACTGGGGCTCAAGCCCTTCCTATGATTGCCATGTTTAGTTGCCATCTAACTACTGATGAGACATTCTTCCCATGGCCTTGTGGTGAATGTTTGGACATCAGGATATTATTCAGCAGAGAGGTCTGAATTTAAGGTGTTTATCTGCTTGAAAACTCTTTTACTTATGAGATTTGCTGACTAGAAAGACCAAGGCCTAAATGGAGGTTGAGAAGAAAATCAACACTTTTTCATAGTTCACATCATGAAGCTGATGAAAGAGTCACTACAGATCATTGAAATGTGATATTGTAAAAAGCTAGAAATAGTTTTAACCATATTTCTGAAGAATAGACTCCTTTTAGTACATTTTAAAACAAGCCAAATTAGATTCAGATTAAGAGCCTATTTTCTAAGAACATTAAGGACAGACAGGGGAAAGACCCTCTCTTCTTAGTGCCTTTTCCTAAGTATCTGTGCCTAGTTGATCTCAGAAGGATATGGGCCTACATGGTTCCTTTATCTGAGAAGTATAGCAGTCCTTGTGCACGCACATGACTGATGGAATGGGATTTACTGTACCTAGTGAATATTCTCTCTATTCCTTTCTGAATTCCCTGGCTGAACTTTTAGAAATGACATTGAGCCCTAAAATCCAGAAATAGATGAACGTTAGCCCAAAGAAAGGGGGGGAGAGAGACAGCTATTTTCATACACACAATGAAACACCCCATTTCTTCTAGGAACTTGGAATGGAAATGACTCAAGGAGTTACAGAAATGTCACATTCTGCTTTTCCGCAGGTAACGTTTATTTCAGGCACTGGTCTTATCTTTTTTCACAGCTCTTTCCCATTAATTTTAATTATAGATCCTCAAAGGAAGAACAGCTTCTTAATTGCCTCCAGAGTTATGCCAAATACAAAGAAAAGCATACCAAACTAGCAGTACAGTGTATTAAGAAAGGGATTCCAGAATTTTGGTACCTTCCATTGTTAGTGATAACCAATTCAAAAGTCAGAGTAAAATTTACCTCCTAGCTGTATGTATCCTTTTTTTCCCCTCTGGTAAATGGCAAGGTTTCTCCTTCTCATCATGAAGAAAACTTCTAATATGGATCTAATTTGGAGGCATCTCTTTTGGCTCAATTTATCACCAGTGCCCTCATCACTGTCAGCACAACACTGCACACTGGGGCTGATAGAATACATTCCCTCTTCTGGCTGGCATACTGTGTCCTGTAAATGGAACCAAATATGTCATAAATACATAGTGCCTATCCTTTTACAGTAAAGTTTTATTATAGTAAATATATATGCAGCTAAGGATGTGTGATTTAAGCTGGTTCTGATTATTTTCATTGTGTTTTTGTCTATGAAAACATCTGAATATAATATTTTAATATGAAGTACCACCATATCCTCCCCTCAGGCAGCAAATATTGTATTAAATTGCTGCCAGATTCTTGTCACAGCAGCACTATCATGTTTCTCTGTAATTTCAGCCTTGATTTTAATTTTTCAAGTAACAAGGCGCTCTTGTTTTGAAAAAGATGCCAAAGCCTGGTAAAAATTTCTGAAAACAGATTAAGACACAGACTAGGTATAAAGATTTTAAATCTCACGTGCAAGCATCTTTCTGTGGGTGAAGAAATGGGAGGAATTAGAAATTACTTGTTTGGCTTTAAAAAAAAAGATTGCAAAAGGAAAAAGGGTAGGAAAGGATATTGTGATTTTAGGGAGCTCGGAATTTTACCAATGAGGATGGGGGGGGTTATGTTTTAGGAAGAATCAGACTGCAGCTGTTATCAGGTTCTTACCTGAAAAGATAAGCCAAAACTATATATCTTCTAGCTAGTTCTCAAACCTTACCTTGAGATTACTTTGTCACCACAGAAACCTTCCAATGGCTGAACACTGTGCCTAAGTGTCCCACATTACCAGAGCATCACCTTGATCCCAAAATTTTGACTTGCTTAGTTGTGGAGGTTTCTAGCTTAGAGGGACTTTGATTATTCTCTGAAATGATCATATATGGTTAAACACTAGAAAAGGGGAAAAAAGCAATTAAGCTAAAGTAAATGGTTTTGTATAACTGGTTGGAATAAATTGTCCAGAAAGGTACTGATAGGGAGAAGTCCATAACATAACTTTCCAGAACATTTTCTAATAAGTATTGTGGAGCCAAAGGGTTTCATGGGGAAGTATATGATATGGTTATCTGCCAAAACAATAATTTCCCTCCTTCTTGTTCAAGGTTACCAAGCACGGTTTACACTCTGCAAACTGGAGACTTGCAGCAGAAAAACCAAATTAAATTAATTTTGTGTGTTATCTCTTAGAGACCACTTAGAAACTTTCAGACTACAAGTCTTACAAACCTAGTAGACAAATTTCTGGAGCTATTTTTTCCCAACGACTTGCTACCTTACTGGAAGTGACTGGATAACACACTATCAAAATGCAAGGGTTGTATATATGGATGCAGGACCCCTGTCCAGCACATGTGTAACACACACATGCAAACACACGTATACCCAACAGGTCATACAAGGAGACCTCCCAGCATGTGCATGTGGATGCGGCTTCAGGTGGAAATCATGCAGCCATTGGATGGCACAGCCTGAGACACACATGCAGCCCATTAAGGGAGTGCATGCATTTCAGGTCATGTGCCACTGCTCAGTTCATAATGCTCATGTAGTTTGTTCACATTCATCAAAGAGAAGGAAAGAGGAGGCAGCCAAAACACTTGGAGTGTTTCTCTCTCTCTCATGCTCCATATAGCTATGCTGCAACATATCTTGCTTTAGTATTTCTCTCTTACTGAATGCCAGCAAATAAACACTCAAAAGGAGAGTTCATCCTTTCTTCTTCCCCTTCAGTCAATGTAAGGAAACAATTCAACTACAATTTTGAGAGTCTCATTGAGCCTTTGAACAAAATTGAGCCTGTACTTGATGGTACTTCAAAATTTAAAATAGAGAAGAAGGCCCTTTGAAATTTTGCTGATCACAAAAGCATTAAAAGGCCAAAAAACCTCTTAAAATTTTTATTTACAGTTCACAGTTAATTTAAGTTATTAGGGGAAGTTATAGATTAGCATACCCTGCTGTTACAAAATACATATTTATGAGATTTGGATGAATAATTCACAGAACCGATGTACTGCTTTGCTCCTGAAATGCTATTTGCAATCAGATTTATATGTTACTTGAAATTACTAAACCAATGCATTTGTGATTAAAATTTTTATTTTGTGGCTTGCCTGTGACTGGTTCTCAGAATATTTGATTTTCTAGTTGTAGTGATAGGTCAGATAAATCATGTCCTGCTATTGCATTGCTCTGACTTGACTGGTAAAAGAATTTTTCTGAAATAAATTCCCTTAAAGGAGGACAGAGTATGCAGTTTTGGTGAATGTTTGTGCATGTGATTTAGGTATCTGTTTTTTCAGAAACATTTCTGACAGTGTGATTTGATCATAGAAATATTTCAACAAAAGAAATACAAGCCAATAACAATCATGCCAAAACAAAATGTAAACAAAAATTTAGAAAAAGGTGTTTTCCCCTGTATTGTCTCAACTAGAAATAATTAGAAAGAAGCTAAGGTATTTTTTCAGTCCTTTTCTATGTAATGAGTCTAGAAGCCAGTCTTTATTCTGCTTTGACAGAACTATCTGCTCAGTGCTTTTCAAAGAAGTAAAGTATTTTTGTCTGTATGTGCCTCTCTTCAGAAAAATGAATAAATTTTTTGTGTAGTTAGGATGGATCCAAGAGTATATCTTACCACAGGCATTTCACCAGGAAGAAAAGGGCCATTAGTAGCATTCTCCAAATGAATATTAAAGCCAGGACTGTAAATTATTTGTTTTCTTTTCACTGCTGAAACAGTGGGAACAAACTTCTGTTGATGATAATTGACAAGCTTAACAACATTGCTTTGATTTCATTGCCCAAAGGATGATATAACATGGCACAGCAAACTGAAGGATTATTTTCTGTGTTTAAGCAGTGCTGATATGAAGGCCCTGCTTTATTTTTTGTGGTTTTGCCTCTTTCTTTTCCTTAGCTGTGAGAGCTGGTTACAACCCTAGGAAGAGTGGAACATTCATCTAAGAAGGAGAATGGGTGGCCGGCAGATGAGACACTCAGCTGGGGCATAGCTGCTCTGGTCTTGAGCCCCATCTCAATTCCCTCTGTTAATTTAGGCATATCACTTAGGGTTTTCTATAAATTTCTTTCTATCTGCAAAACAATTAAGACAATATTTTCCTATTTTTTGCAAGGTCAACATAATGTTAAGTGTGGTGGTTATCTAAGTGATGCAGAAGGGACTATAGAATGGTTGCTGGTGATAAACACAAACCAAACCTTCTGCACAGATGTCATTTTGTCACTCAGAGACAGGCAAGTGTTACATTGTCTGAGTGTCATACCATCAATCTCTGAATGTCAAACTGTCAATGTTGCACCAAAAAAGATTTTTCAGAGTATTTTAGATTGCAATACATTTTTTTGGAAACTTAAAAATATTTTTATGAAAACTCCCTTTTTACTATCTGAAATTCTAATGAAAGTCACTTAAATATGATGGCTTATGCTTTACTTGTGAAACAAAGGCAGGAAAAATGGTACAAGGAGCCATTTCTCTCTTTTATGACTCTTTCCTACAAATTGTTCTTCTGTCTTTGAATGACAAACATCCATTAGGAATTTTCAGGAGGAAGCTCAGACTCCCTCAGGTGACCCAGGCTTTGAGTACTGCAGAGAACTCTCTCTACAGGTGGGAGAACACATTGAAAACCTTTGCAAAGGACAGGAAAGTGATTGTCTTCTCCAAGGCTCTGCACATTGCTGTAGCAAGGATGAGAAAGAGGCTCCTTTTGACACTCTCTTTGAACAATTTCTTTCTCTGCGATGGTCACATAGCTAACAAAATTAAACAGAGCATAATGAGCTGGTCCCGTGAATGCAAAACAGTATATAACATCAGGCTATTTTCATGAAAACTGGCTTCAGCTCTATACCTGAAATAAATGTATTTGACAGAATGAGAACATTTAAAATATTTGGGTTTCTTGTTTTGTTTGTTTGGGTGGGGGGTCTGGTTTGGTTTTTTTGTTTGTTTGTTTGTTTGTTTTTTGTTTGGGGGTTTTTTGTTTGTTTTGGTTTGGTTTTTTGTTTTTTGGGTTTTTTTAAGACAGTGGTGGTAAGATCTTCATATTTTATATTGAACTATGAGGGTGGCAGTAACATCACTGATAGCAGGTTGCCTTCTTCATTACAGATTCATAAGGTAGTTTACTACTGTACAATGATACTATGTTTGGAACCAAGTGTATCCATGCTTTTACCCTTATGACTTTGATCACTTTACAGAAATACATAGATATGTGTATATACATACATACATATATATATATATATAGTGATGTGCATGCCTATGCCTATGTGTGTGAAGGTGACATGCATATTTGGTGATTAAATAATTTTCTCTTTGGAAAACATCCAGTATATATCTAGGTTGTAAATATAGTATATTGGTCTATTTTTTCATGTGTGTATGCACTTGTATGTTCAATATATAAATATAATAATCCTCAGATTCATTCATATGAATGTGTGGGAACACATCCCAGATGTTCACCTCTTAAACCCTTAGGCTGACTGTACCCACCCATGCCTGTGGGAGAAAGGATGTTGGAATCTTTCCTTGATTACGTTTGTTACAATGTCAACGTACTGGCAGTTGTCCAAGCAGAAATATGAGTGAATCTGGCAGACCATAGTCTAAAATTAGTTCTCTCTACATGTATTTGCCCTAGTTTTTGTTTGTTTGTTTGTCTTTGCAACAGTCCCAACCACGCTGAGCTTGTACATGTATCATGTAACCACTGCAGTTTTGCAGGCTGCTGAACATATTTTCCTTTTTTTTTTTTTTCTTTCTCTTTCATAGATGTTCCTAGGCAAGTACTTCTATTTTTTGAATAAGTTTAAGGATGTTTACTGTGTTAGCACAAAAAATGTGTTGCCCTTAATGAACTTCAAAATTTTGCTTCCATATTTAGTGACTTAGTTAAAATGGAATGAAGGTTGTGAAGGAGGTTGGCTCTCAGTACATCACTGGTACAACATAATGATTCATGTCAGACCCTTGGATATAATTGCATCATTCTTGGCCATCTGTACTTCTGGGCTTATGTTTGCTTTTCCTCTACTTGAAAAGGATACCTTCAAATTGAAATGATTTCTTCTTCCAGTAACTGAAAACCTTGCTATTTTCAGGTTATTTTCTGACTCTTTGGAACATGAAAAATGCCTGCTTCTTTCTCTGTATATTGTTTACTAATCTGCAGAAACTACCAGCTCAAAAATCATGGATCAGATTCTAAAATTATTATATTTAAGATGGGAGGGGGGGAGGGGGGGAAAGGAGAGATCAGAATGATTTTCATTTGCCTTGACTTTATTTCTCATGGAAAACTTATTTGTAAGAACGTCAAACCCATCATTAGCTGTATGTGCATACACTCACGGCTATGGATATATGCAAGTCTACCTTGTTCATAGTTGGTGGAGATCCCACATAGACAGTAAGGCTGCCTACAGTCTTGCACAATTAAGGCCTAAATCTACATAATTAAATTTGGTCTTGTAAGTGAATCTCAAAAAACCCCAAAAAAGTAAATAAATAAAAAAGGGAAACAGAAGTAGCTTTCCTAGTGCCTGTTCAATGAGAATTTAGTACCTTCTGTCTAGTAGTTATGCTTGTAGTCTCAATATCCCCAAGAGAACTCTTGAGACTCTCTTTTTTTTTACAGAATGCTGCTTGCCAGATACAGGACAATAGTTCTTTGGATTCTCTACCATCAATAATACATAGGTAACCTCCAGACAGTCCACATATCTAGTGGGTTGTTCTCTACTGGACTGAAAGAAAAACTTGGTTTGTATTTGCTCATATGATAGAGAAAAAAGTTGGTATAAACTTTAAGTGGTATGTTTCACACCTTTCAGAGTTGATGAAGTATGCTGAAGTTGTGTAAAGCTGATGGAATAATCTAGGGTAAAATGAGGCAAATAATTTTCTGCCCCAGGCAGATTTGCAAGAAAAAAAAAATAATCTAATGAATATCATTTACATCCATTAAAATAATGAAAGAATAATAAAGAGAGGCAAAGTGTTTTTATTAATGATAAATTTTAGAGTCAATTGGAAAGGCATACCATCTGAATTTACGGTCAGCTTGTTTTAAGAAGTAACATGAAACCAAATTAACAAGAAAATGTCTAACTAAAAAAATTGGTGGGTCATATTTGTATATACTTGATTTCCGGGTGTTGTCCAACTGAAGTTTATTTGCAGAGAACCTGTGACTTCTGTGTCATTTACTCATTTGTTCTTTTGGTCAGTGTAAACTTGACTATTACAAGTAGCTACATCAGTACATTCTTATTCTCCAAACAATTTAAGTTTGCACTAGTTTAATGAGATTCAGAATGCACTTAATGACTTTAGTGTATAACAAGGGTTGTAGCTTGCGCTAATGTTTAAAACTATTCAAATTTTTCATTGCATTAAGGAATGGGTACCAAAAGGTCATTTGTGTTTGTGGTGCTTCCTTTCCTTAATAACAAATTGCTACTGATTCGTTCATTATGAAAAATAAATCATCACTGTGAGAAAGTAAACAGCCTAGTTTTCCACAATTATAAAAGAGTAACTGTGTAGGCTGGCTTCATTTGCAGGCAGGTGAATTAATAATGTGATACTTGGATTTTTGTCTTTATGCTTTCCATACTCAGGAACAGAGTGCTTCTAGTCTGTTCATTTCTACTTCTGAGAAGGTCTCATTCTAGCATTTCCCACAAGCTCTTCCCACACTTTAACACATTTTCTTTTGGGTTTTAAGATCCAAAAGACTGCAGAATGTCAGCAAATAAGAGGATTGCTATATGTCTTATTGATGTAAATGCAACAAATTCCACAAGGATATGTTGTCACTGTCAAACCAGGTAAAAATTTCGACCTCTGTTTCATTTTATCTGGGCACTAACTAGAAAGTTATACCATACATAATTGACTCAGAAGATCAGTTTTGCACAACAATTCAAATTTTTTATCTATGTAATAATATAACAATGTAAGCTGAATTTTTCATGTGCACACAGAGATGCCTATCCTAAGCCTAGTGATATTAAAAGACCACAAAACTATTTTAATTGTCAAACATTTAAAGGTGATTTTATTCATGAACATGGATACACGAAACACTAGCTCTTTGTATTAAAATGCATTTTTATCTTTACAGAGGCATGATTTTGCTGAACTGGTCATAATTTATCTCAGTGTCAGGTCTCTGTCCAGGCTGCTTTTGTGTTCAGAAGCACTGATACATAACAACTGCATAATTTTTATACATATATTTTTTCCCCTCTCAGGTGGTAGCAGTACAGTTGTTCTTGATTCTTTTCTTTTCATTTATTTATATACCTCTTTTAATTTCCCCTGTGGCCTATTAAGTACAGACCGCTGTGCACAGCCTGCTTGGCTCAGCAGTCAGTCCAACAGCTGACGGACTCTCGTGTGGTTTGCTTAAAGCAAAAACAGCAATGAGGATTGATTACAAGCTAAGCAAAACTAACCCGCTTGATTCAGACTCTGCAGTCCATTTCAGGCTTTCGCCCTCCAGTTTAAATTGCTCAGCGCTGAGGAAGGGCGTGTGCAGGGAGTCTGATTTTGGGGTCCCCTTGAGCTGGAGTGGGACTGCAGCCCCGTGTCCCGTGGGAGGGCCGGGGCTCTTCAGCACCACGGACAGCGCCTCATCCCGTGGCTCCGCCTCACTGGGATGCTGCTGGCCGGTTCTGACAGACAGTATCGGATCCTGAAGAGGTATTTTCTTATTCACTACCAGCTGTGATCATCAATATTAGCTCTAAGTTATGGCTTCCACCAATAAAACACGTTCTGAGGGCTGAGGAGAAGCTCCTGTCTCTCTGAGTCTTTTTGATCGAGGTTTCATGTTTCTTTTCAAAATTAGAGGGTTGGAAATTTGGAGTTGAGGGACGCTGGCTCTGCAGAGCATGAAGTTTGCATGAAGATTCCATCTGTCAAGGAAACATCAAGCTTTTATAAGTCTAATGGCATTGTCAGCAAAGAGTGTTCCTTCTTGCGGCAGTAGGACAACACCTGGGCAGTGCAGTGGATTATATGCATCTCAACATAACAAGGACTACATGGAGAAATTTGGTCTTACAGTGTTTCTCATGAGATATTGCCTTTAAACTATTCCAGTGCAGAGTTCATAGCTCTAAGGCATCAGACTGTGCTCTCATAACATTTTAAAAATGAGATCTGAATATATCTTATGTAGACTGCAAAGCTACAAAACTATTCAGTACAGGCTACCTAGTTTTTCGTCTGTGGGTGGTTCTTTTGATTTTGTTGTCATTTCTCTTTCTCTCTCTCTCTCTCTTTCTCTTTTTTTCTTTTTTTTTGTTTTTCCCAATCCTCCTGTCCCATTAAACTTGTCCAGTAATCATAGATGTGCACCAAACTGGATGCAAATTTATTTGAAGAGGATAAACATATTTCTTATGTAAGAGTAACTCTCCTTTGGTAGCTCTTGAATCCAGGTTTCGCTTCACTTTTGCATCCTCCACTTCCACCCCTGCAGGCTTTGATACTGCCAATAGCAGACTCTGTTCCTGGCCACTTCTAACAGGAGAAGGAGGAGAAGGAATGCTTCCAGCACACTCTTTCCCCTCATGGCAGCAGAAGCTTCTCATTGATTTAGCTGTTAAATAATTCAGAGGCAACAACCATCTGTTTAAGTGGATGTCCTGTTTCATGTCTCCCCAGGGAAAAAGCAGCAATCCAGAAAGAAACATCAAGTGTGACTTGCTGAATTTCTTACATAAAAACTATCCAACAATTAAGATATTTTGCTCCTACATTTTCTTTCCTTTGAGCTGGAACTTACTAAGTCAGACTCTGGTACACTGGAGAAGGATTATATATAAGAAGGGGACAGTGGTCTTCCCATGAACCAACCTCTAGGAAAAAGAATTGTAAACATAAAAAATGCTCACGTCCATATATATTCTTGATAATTTAAAGGAAAAAAAGTAGATGTGGGAGATTTGGTTTCAGGGACTTTTGGATACCTACTGCATATGTGCACTTTGGATGCAATAATTTTTCCACATGCCTGCTATCTTAGTTCTTCCTAATCTGTGTCAGATTTAAGCCGCTTTGACATCTGATTCACTCTATGACAACGAGAAAGTAGCTTTTAAAAGCCAATTAATGATTAACAATCCAAGATTTCATAGAATAATAACAATCCAATACTCAGATGAATTACTCAGTTTAGTAATTCTGCATTCTTTAAAACTGAAGAGTGGGTGAAAGAAAGATTTAGTGTGTCCTTTAGGGCTGAAAATAGGCATCTGTAAAATGTGATAAGCAAACATGTAAAATGTGTCTGCACCTCTGATATTCAAGTTACTTTCTATTTGGTTTTGGCAGGATCACTACTTAATTATGAGATGGACCCATACCAAGATCCTCCTCCCTTTCTGTCACTCCAAATCTGAATAGATATTTCAGGTAAATTTTCCATTCTGGTGTAGGGAGTTTCTCTGTGTCAAATCAATTTTGAAAGAGTGGAAGAGGAAAGAAACTTGGCCTGTGTTCAAATATATTTTTCAGTAATGAGAAGAGAGAAACAAGGAGAGCCATGTGGGAGAAATATAATGAGAAGACAAATAAGAAAACATTAGTACGATTACAATAACACTTTATAATTTATAGTTTAGGTAATGTATTAATTGCTTACTGGTCACAGAGTGCTTTTGGTTACTCATGGGGAACTGCTGCTTTTTCAAATTTTCCAAGTCTCAGGAATCCCAAAATACTGCCTTTCAATCTAGTATTCAGCTCACCTAAATAAATTTGTTCAATGGGAAGGTATCAAACCTTACATAGTTGCTTGCCATCTGTAGTTAATGGGGAAATACAGACGGTCTCAAAAGGCAACTAATTACATCCTATACCCAGGAGGTCAATGCAGAGGAGCTCAGTTTCATTCAAAAGTTGCCTGTATCTCTATATTAATGACTTTCCGGAACATGTATGACTGTCAACCTAGACCATACAATTTGAGAACTGTAGCATTATGTAGGGTAATCCTACTTGTTTCCAGATCCATGTTTTACTTGCAAGTCAAAATACTGAAAGGGGAGCACCAGAACTATTGAGAAACTAAACTTCAAACTGACTCTGTCAGTGTTCCTTATAGATTAAATTCAGATTTTCTCAGAACTTTGGTGTTATGGAATATACATGATTAAACAGATAAAAGTAAACTTACATGTCAGCACTTACTGCTTTCTTTACTGTTGTGGGCTGCTCCTCCTGGCATGTGGCGGTGTCCACTCAGGTTTCTAAACCATATCTTTTGAGTCATGGCAACTTCTCTGAAAGCTGAGGTGTTATCAACCTGCCTTTAAACTAGCTTGCTTTGACTTTGTCCAATGATCTAACAGTATTTCTCTATTTTAAAAAGTTTTCATATTTTTTTCCCACTTTTGTGTTGGCTCCTCTCCTTGGGCTGTAGTTTTCCTCAGGGTGTATCCATCTGCTGCAGCACAGACTCGTCCATGGGCTGCAGTGTGGCTATCTGCTACACTGTTGTCTTCCATGGGCTGCGGGGAGATAACCTGCATCACCATAGTCCTCTCCATGGGCTGCAGGGGAGTCTCTGCTCTGGCACCTCCTTCCCCTCCTTCTTCACTGACCTTGGTGCCCGCAGGACTGTGTCTCTGGCATTTTTTCACTCCTCTCTCTCACAACAGCTGCATAGCAATTTTACACTTTCTTAAATAGATTATCATAGAGGTGTCACCAGCATAATTGATGGGTTCAGCTTTGGCCAGCTCAGAATCACAGGATATGCCAAATGGGAAGGGATCCACAAGGATCATCTAGTCCAACTCCTGGCCCTGCAGGACAACCCCAAGAGTCACACCATGTGCCTGAGAGTATCTTCCAAATGCTTCCTGAACTCTGTCAGACTTCAGGCTGTGACCACTTCCCTGGGGATCCTGTTCCAGTACCCAACCACTCTTTGGGTGAAGAACTTTTTTCTGATGTCTAACCTAAACTTCCCCTGACACAACTTCAGGTCATTCCTTCAGGTTGTGTCACTGGTCACAGTGGGTCTGTCTTGGAGGTGCCTGCAACTAGCTCTGTCTGACATGGGGGATGCCACTTGTCTCTTTTCACAGAATCCAGTCCTGCAGTTCTCCTCCACCTTCCTTCACTGCCAACATCAGGACACGTTAACCCAACATACCTTCTAATATTACAAGACTCTTGTGCTGGTATACCTGGAAAACAGCAACGAAATATCTCTAAGATGTGACATAGAAGTATTTTTCTGTATGAGAGTGATATAAGGATTGATTGTACCAGTTCTCACATTGTATGCTGAAGAATATAGAAGACAATTTGGTATCTGCTTTGTGAAACTTAAGTGTTAACACTGCCTACTGATTATTTTGGGTATACAAAATTGTTTTCAACAGCCTGAATAAGTATTGTAAAATGATTGATTGCCTTCTGTCTGTGCAAAAAAAAAAAAAACCAAACCTGGTCTATCTTCTCTGTAAATCACCACAGTCTTTTTGAATGTCAGAAATTTTCACAAATAAACTTTGAGAAAGTGATAAGTTTTACTCCTCAGCAGGTGATATTCTGAACTACCATACAGTAGTACCGGTAAAAATGAGCTGATGTCCATGTGTCAGCACATCTTTACCTTCCCCCAATGATGAGGATTTGCAGTTTAGTTGTAACAAATCTTAAGACATTCAAAGTAGGCGTCATCAGCGTATATCTAAGTATCAGCTTGAACAAACATGTTTTTCATGTCTAACCAGTTCTAAGATCTTTTACAAGACAGATTTGTCTTTTATATATTTTTGTTTAATCTTCTAAAACAATAAGGATTTTAAACAAAGGTTAGATTATAACTTAACTAAGAAACATCAGTGCTGGTTCTCATCTCAGCATCTCCTGATTTTCTCATAATGGTGCTAGTGCTATTCCTTATCTGTCTGCAGATACCAATTACTTTCTTAATGTAGCCTCTTGGCAGTCGTGTGAATGTTGCAGATTAGTGATTTGAATATACTGAAAAGTGAAATGCATTTTTTTTCCATGAGAATGTTTTTACTCAAACTTGTCATCATTAATTAATATTTTTACCTTGGACATGACTACCTACATCCTAATCACTCCGTGAAGTCCCAATGGCTAAATACCCTTTTATATATTATTTAAAAAAATATATTTATTGCTTTCTCAAATTTGCAATCTAGTAGTGATTTTTTTGTAAACAGAAGTGACACATTTTGAAGTGTGATACTCTGTGAACTCAATGAAAGGAAGTGCATTTGAGGTTAGCACAGAATTTTATCTTTCTTCTGCAGGATGTTGCATGATTCCCATATTTGCAGTTCCTTTCATTAGTAATAAATTAATCAGAGTTTTTTTTACACAATTCATTCTTATTAATTCAAGGGTCTTTTTACATCTTAAACACTCATTACAATTTACAACTAAATCTAACTATATAAAATGGTCTTTTCTCCCACTGCTTCTTGCCGTGTGAGTTTTGACATATTATTTAGCCTAATCTCATTCTGGGAAGATTTTGGTAACCGTCTATATGTCAGCGTTAGAAAGATCCGTGACTCAGTGCAAGACACCTATATACAGAGGAAGCATGTTCAGTATGAGAAAGGGTAGCAGAACTTGAATTGTTATTAGCAAAAACTAGGAAAAACCCCAAAATATCTTGGAATTTTATTCCTACCTATTAGAGTAGAGAAAAGAGAAATTTCTGTTTAAAGGAAAGGTTAGAAAGACAGATTTTTTGTTGTAGCATTAAAAAATCCTGGTCTGGAATGGGGAGATCATTGAAGAGCATCTCACAATATCACTCAAGGCCCTGTGGGTACAGCCGTGGTTGCAACCACAGAATAATGCAAGAGCAAAGAGGAGTTAATCAAAGTTTTAAAGCAAGGACCATCAATTTGAAAACCAACTCATTGACCTCAGAAATTATATAGTTGTCCAGATAAAAATATAAGGATATACAGCTATATTTTAAGAAATTACTGATAAAACATAAATAATCAAGCTTTCCATATTAAGAATGTAGTCAATATTATCCTATTTCAGATCATTAGAGCTAGAGAAGCTAGAAAAAAACCTTCTCAGCTTCCAAGGACATGAAATAAGAAAATATAGAAATTACTCTGAAACACAAGTTCTCGTGGAGAAAACATTTTCTTTGTGTGGGATTTACAACCTCTTTAGAGAATGCTGCTACAGGAACTTGATATGTTTTGTTATAGATCACTAGGTCCAAACTAGCTCTGCTATCAACACAATTTTTATAGAAAGTAGGTATAGTGGATGAATGGAAGTTGATATTGGCTGGACAGAATAATAAAATCAAAGTACTGGGGAAAAGGAGGGGGTGGTTCTGAAATACATCTTGTAGACAACATGTCCTTTACAATTTATTGAGAGTAAAGGTTAATCTGAAATTTATTTGGTGTAGTTTCTACTGTCTATAGAATTTTATAAATATTATTGGAAAATACTGACTGCAAGGGTTACATATTTGATTACTGTGGAGAAAGACATATAATGAAGCCCACATAGGTGCAAAGGTCTCTCAAGACACTTTGTGTAATTACAAATGATGTATTGAAAGTCAAAAAGAGGACTCAGGAAGGAAAAAAAAAACTTTAAGAAGAAGGCAAAAGATGGATAAAAGCAAAAGAAATGGACTTTAATTTGCATTTAATTATTTTAATTAATTCTTTCACTCTTTTAAACCTAAAATTGAAGGTAAACCATTACCCTATCAATCCTGCAAAGCATCTGCTTTCCTACTTTCACAGAAAGTTTTCTGACCAGAAATGGATTATTTCAGCTGCACACGAATTTCACTTCCTAATCAAATGTTTTTGTGAACAGATGAAGTTTTATTCCTAGATTGATCCCTTTTCCATAAGATTCATTGTCACCATTCTCCATGTCCTGAAAGGTGATACACTTCTCTCTTAATTAATATAGCAGGAAACTGAAACACCTTGTAGTGGGTCTCTGTTTGATCATGGCACAACACTTATTATGTCACAGCTACTTTATGGTGGAAAACAATCAGTATTTAATTGGTACTGATGCTACAGAGGGCTATAGAACTAGATAGAAAAATGGATTTACACTTGTGAAGCTACAGTTTATGTACATTAAATTTGCTTTAAGATTATGGATTAATTCCATAGATGTGGGATATTTTACATCTTTATGGGATTTCATTAGAAAGACATAATTTTTGTTAAATTCAAAAGCATAGCTGTTTTTAATTTAAATTTTCTAATGTAAAGCTGAATATCATGTTTTTGTAATGTTCAGTGACAAATGAAACACATTTTCCAGGTCAATCAGGCATGCTACTGAGTAAAAATCAGCACACATTATCCTTTATTATTGCTTGCCTGTATAAACTGTGTATTTAAAAATACTGAATATATACTTAGACTGTGCTTCTCTATCACTTAGTGATATAATATACAGGTGAAAAAGATGCATGCGATTTTGTTTTATCATGTGGTATCTTTGTAATTACCCATAAAGTTGCTTATTTTTTTCTGGGTTTGAATGAATAAACACTTATGTTCAGATTTCTGTATTTCACTGACATGCTACTAATATGCATAATGCATATACAGCATGCATTATAATCTGCATTTGAGTAGTAGATATTTTGTAATATTAGTCTAATCCTTTGAATAAGAAGCCTTTCAATGTACACTGTACATAATCAAGTAACTGTTTATCCTGCTGCACATATGATCAACAGTTTTTAAAGTTTCCAGCCAGAATAGTTTCCATTTGCCTCAAATATTTTATCTGTCTCCATAGCCAGGAAACAAAAGGAAAGAAATATTTTGTGCCTCTCCCTGTTTTTCCCCTTTCTTCTTGTCCCACTGTGCAGCAAACAGGTGAAATGGAACCATTCTTTGTCTAGCTATATTGTAGAAAAAGCCAGGACAGACCTGTGACTGTGCTGAGGGAGTTATGACCATGCTAGCATTGTGCTTGTGAATAAATTATGGTGCCTGGGAATAGAAAAATGTTTGTATTCCCACTCTTCACATTTTATTGACAGAGGGATGGTTCATGGCTCTGAAAACTCTTTACAACATGCTGAGTCTTGCAATCCAGACTGAAAAACACAAGGGTTTTTTTACATTCCCTAAATCTGGATGGGATTTCATTTGCATAAAAATTTTGAAGAACAATCTAAATGACTTGTTATCAAATATATCCAGTTGCACTCTGCCAGCTTGAATTTTGTGCTGCCACTCCGAGATGAAGTGACCATCCCTAGCAACCCTGCAATCAAGAATCCATGCAAAGATCACAAGCTACCATTTTCTACCAGGAGGCCAAGAATGCACATGGACACAGCGCACCATTGAGGCACTGTCTCTGACAATAAACCTGTCAGCATTATTTAATCAGATAGTGACAGAATAGTTGTGCCAGAAGACAGTAGCAATTGTGCTTCAGAATTCAGAAGATCAGTACGTGGCTGGGTGATGTTTCTGTCCTGGATATCCAAATACTTATGTTGTAAGTAAGCATTTCGGTATTTTTGTTTTGTTTCCACTTAGTGCATACTTACCATCATTAAAAATACTGTAAAGAAGTTATTTGCCTTTAAATAAAAATGAATGTTGGAGTTGAGAGCTGACATTTAGGACCTCTTCTGGGAGCGTAGCTGCATGAAAAACACTTCTCTAGCCTATATATTTTTGATAATTATGGTTATGCTCCTCTAGTCTTATATCACGTAATTCTAAATACAAAGTTCTTAATGAAAATTCTGAACTGCAATATTGTCATTTTAAATTTAACCCATTTGTTAAAAAATAATCTCCTCCATGAGAAAATGCTGAATTTCTGCAGATGGGAAATGCTTCACTGAAGTAAATCCCAAATTCTATAACAGTATGTCTTTATTTTGTGCTTCTTAAGAACAGCAGTACTTTGGGGAACCTTTTAAAGTTAATGTTTCAAGTGGTACCAAATGTTCATTTCTATCTTTTTTTTTTTTTAACTGGGACTTAGATAAACAGTGCTTACAATATCTTCTTATTCAGTACTTACATATCCCAGTGGATTCGACCTTTCTGTCAAGTGGGTTCCCTGTTGTAGAAAATTCTGTTTATTTGTACCATTACAATAGCCATGAAATTAATGGAATTCGCATCTCCTATGTTCATCTTCTAAGCCTACAATACTAACTTTACCATACTCTATAATAATACAAAAAATACAAGCTTTTTATCATCCTCTGAGATCTCTTTCTAGTAACTAAGTTCTTAATAAATACAACAAAATGAATTTCTTTCATGTCAGTGAAATTGCTTTTTTGAGCACGCTGTTGATGGCTGAAATTCTGGAAAACAGGCACTCAGAAAAACATTAATGGAGAAAGATAGATAAATACCTTTATTTGGAAGCTTCCAGGTGCACACCCGACACATGTGCATGTGGTTCAGTGATGTTACAGTTTTTATAACTTCCAGTAATTAGCATATGTTATATCTAAAAACCAACCCGTGATCTCCATTTCCCTTGGTGTCCCACCCACCAGGGTCCTAAGCTTTGCCCCCCTGGAGCAGCTCCAAAGGTTCTTGGCTCTTTTGTTTTGTTTTCAAGTTACCTTGCAGGTGTCTCTGCGAAACATCATGACCTTCAGAAATCTTAAGAATATGTGAGAAAATTACTTCAGTAACTTCTAATACCACTTAATATGTGAGAAAGAAAACCTATAATTCTAAAATTCTAAAGCTCTACATAATACACACCAAAATCATTTCTTCAAACTCCAGCTTTATTATAGATGTACACAGTGCAGATTAAATCTTAGCTCTGGATTGCCCTTAGAGCCTAGTGTAGGTCCAGGTGCCTGTTCATGAAGCAGGTCGTTCTGACCAGGTCACGTACAAATGGAGCAAAGCATCCACAGATTTACCCTGGAGCACATATTCCGTCCAGGAGTTTCCCTAAGCCTAATATCTTTTAAACTGCTAACTGATTCCAGCAAACAGGTAATAATACAGATGGAAAATGACTGGAAAATAGTGATACACCCCCATGCCTGCTTTTAATTTTTGTGCAGACAAGACCAAAACATGTTGGAATATAAAGATCTTGACACTCAACCCTCCTTTCTCTATTGTGACAGGCCCAAACAAGGGAATTTTGCTCTTCAGTTGTTAGGTTCAGAAAGTTGTTGTCATTCTTCATAAAGCACTCCAGGTTTGATTCAGCTGCTTGGAAAGCTCTCATGGGCTCTCATGACAATTTTAGTGATCCTACTGAAGGCAAACAGTCCATGAGGACTGTTAAACTGATGTTTCTTATTAAGAAGGGGTGTACTGAGGAGTCAACACATTGCTGGGTAGTGTTATAATGAGGTTCTGTCTGAGAAGGTGGCTACATGTTTGGACTGGCTGTTTTTGGAAGGTTAGAGTACCTAACGTCAAATTGAATAAACTGCAGTAATCCAGGTGTCTATCATAGTTTGCCAGTTTGGCAAACAATATACTGAGCCCATTATACAAAAAAAAATATTTTTTTTGAAAGGTGAAAAAACATTCATGGTTAATACCCTACCAAATGAACTGTTGAGAAGCTATCATGAAAAAAAGCAAACTGCTCTTTTTTTACCAGCTGCTCTAGCAGCGGGGAAAGGCTGTGTTTAAGGATATGGAAAGTAGTTCTTAGTATCTCAGCATCACTGCCTTGATTGTCAAAGTAAACATTCATTTCCGTAGCTTGAAATGGACTCTGTGCAGCATTTTATGAATGTGCTTTGAAATTCAAGCATTGCTGCCATGTGAATTTGTAGAACTCACATGGTAGTTTCGAGAATTACATGAATTTGAACTGCATGAAGTCCTAATTAGAGTGAACATGATGATTCAGATAATTCCTGACGGTCTCCTACAGAAAATTGGACATTGCATACATTATTGTACAACAAAATCACCCATTTACTTCTATTCTTTAAGTATTCATCTGCAGCAGAACAGTTTTCCCTTAAATCACTGCTGTACACTAAGGCTGACAATTTGGATGTGATTGCAGTGTACTGGTCTTTAATACTATGATTGTCATATGGCACTCTGTGCTTCTATAACAGGCCTGCATGACACTGGAATTGAATAGTGACAATAGGTATCCCATGGAAACTCAGTAACCCACCTATGCTATACTGGATGTTGCTCCTACTGAATTCAAAGGCAGTGTTTCCAATTATATCAATGTGAGCAGTATTGTGTCTGTCTGTGTAGGAATAAAAATGAGAGGCAAGGAAGAAAGGATCTGCATGAATCACATACAAATTAGCTTCTCAGTGTTTGATTTTAATAGAAGGTTGTTGGAAAAAGAGAAGAAAGGTGAGATTAGGAATGTAATTTAACCATGGTTAAACTGTTCTTGCCAATATAATTTCATCACATGAACTTCCTTTTGTAATAAAACAATAGAAACGTTAACAATTGTCCTGCCTGAGGTCTGCCTTCCTCTCCCTCTGGAGTGTCGGGCCCATCAGCTAAGGGATTGTGGCCTTTGGAGTATGGCTGTGAAAAGCTGCCTGGTGCATCTGTGCTCATTGCTGATGCTGTGTGAGTTGGACCTGTGATCGACTTCCACTCTGCCATGGCAAATGCTATTGTCTGCCTACAGTGGCTCCACTTGTGGTCCTCATTACCAGAGATCTGCCTGGTTGGCCTTTCCTCGTTAACATACTTCCCTTTCTTCCCTGCTCTCTCCAAACTCTCATCACATTCACAAATCCAGGTACTCTCTCATGCAGACAATTATTTTGTGTTTCCATACTTAAGTTCATTTTCTTTTACTGCAGTGATCCGCTGTCTGCTTTTGGCATGTGCCTCCCATCTGGTTGGACTGTCACTTTTTAATGAAGTATCTTTCAGGAATACAGAAGAGTTTACATGTGGGACAGGACCATTTGCAAACCTATAGATTTCCATACTTATCATAAGATGCACTCTATAATCTGTGTCAAATTCTTATCTCATTCTAAATTCATGCAAAATTAATTTAAAAAGTGAAAATAAAGGCAGTATTAGGATTCAAGCCACACTCATGTTTTTGCAACTTTACTTTCAGAATTTCTTAGCAGCAAAATAACGTGATGGAAAGGTCAAAAACCAGAGGTGGCAGATGTACATGAATGCAGGAACTCAGAACAGATGAGATTTTAATGAAGAAGAAGACATAATTCAAATGTAATTCTAGTACATCAAATGAGAATTACAACATAAAGAGAATAGGCCAAAAGATCAGAAACTCATGGGACTTTCTTGCCATCTTAGCTGTTTAGGTGTAGCACTTGAGAAAGTTCTAGAGTTTTCAGATATGAAAATTTATTGAAGCACAAAGCAACAGCTTAATCTTAACTTTGACATGTTGATAAGGTACTCAAGAACATACAAGGATATGAAGTAAGGAATAATATTTTTAAAAGAAAATATAATAGTAGGTATAATTGTTTTCTTTTATTTCATAATTGATTGCTAAATTTTATTATACATTTTATATATTCTGCTTAGTGAGTAATTCAAATATTTGACTATCAAAATGAAAAAAGGAAGAAGAAAAGGAGACATGGGAATGATTTATCTGAGCTGTGAAGCTTCCATTTAAATAATAAATTCACTATGTTTAACATAATTTATACAACTTCATGTTACATTAAAACCAGTACATTTCTTTATGACATTAAATTAAAAGAAACATTTATCCAAAACACAAAAGTGTATGTTGTTGATTAAATCAGAGGCATGCACACACAAAGGACTTCCATGCATATTTGTTTGTGGAGAGTTTTGTCTTCTTGCAGGAGAATGTCTCTGTTACTGCAGTTGCATAACTTTACTCTGGGATTAAATTATTTCTCACATTTTTCCTGAATTCCCTGTGATAGCCTTTACTCTTAAAGACAAGTAGAAATGCCAATAAAGGGGTGTTTGCAGTAGCATAAGAAGTAAGTGGCAGCTTGGAACATGGTGAATAATAGTGGACAAAATGCTGTGTAAATCCTGTAGGTGATCTGGAAAGGAGAGAACAATGCAAAAAACAAGGAGAAAACTGGTGATGAGGGACAATGAATGAAAAAAGAGAAGTGTGACTGTTGGGGACTCAGGCATGGGTGTCAGAGAAGCTGATGAGTGATACTCAGCAAAACATATCTGAGAACATCTGCTTGTTTTAGAAGGCATCCATGGAGCTGGGGACATAGTACTGCTTGGAGGCATGAGTGGTGCAGGTAGAGAATTTTTTCAGAAAGCCCCTTCCCCATTGTGTTTCCTCCTCCAGGCAGTGGAAATGGACAGCATAGACAGGGCCAAGATGAGAAGGTGGAGTGAGTTGGTTGGGCCCCTGACAGACAAAGAGATGAGGATACATGTGCAGTCAAAACCTCAGCAAGAGGATCTGGAAGAGTAGGCAGAGTGACAATGACCTCAAGCTCTTGGGGTGTGGTCTACTCTTTACCCCAGAAGACTCATGACTCCATGGTGAGGGGGGATTTTCCCATGCCCACTTCCCTATAAAGGAAATTCTTATATATGCCACCCACAGCCTGAGGTGCAAGCTGAGGATGGATCTGAAGGGCTCTTCACACACACACACACCTCACCATTCTCATCTCCTCTCCAGACGACAGGATGTCCCATCTCTTGGTGACTGGCAGAATGTAAGGGTGAGAAAATGGAGCGACTGGAAGACAGACATGAACAGGTGATTGTGGAGCTCTGTTTTGGGGTGGGTGGGCTCTAAGTGCAACTGACAGCTTGAGAGGCATGCGGGGGCAGTGGACTGAGGAGAAAGTCCGGAGAAGGGGGGCTGGGTGGGCAGGGGCTGCCTTATTACAGAGCAACAAGGGCAGGGGCATGCACAGGAGGCCCCTACAGTGGCAAACAAGACGGGTGGGCCACCCTGTGCACCAGTGGGAGGGAGAGAGGGAGCAAATGTACTTTCTACCAAGATAAAAGAAAGAGATCAGATCATTAAGAAGACAAGGCTGCCAAAGGTATCAAAAGGTATAGAATAAAAATAAATTGAAATTCAGGACAGGTCTAGTGGGGATCTATCAAAGCCCACAACTCTCATTCTGACCAAGGGTTGCAACTGAGCCAGCCTTGGCTGGTTTGTGTTGCAAGGGAAAACCAAGTGAACCCAGTGGTATAATCTGAGATCAAACCAGTCGGATAAGCCTTCAGCTCTTACAGATGGGTTACCTTTGTTCTAATGCTTTGTCTGAACATGAAACACAACCAAAATTCAAATTAAGCAGAGTCCCATAAACCTGCAAGGCTAATCCCATGATTTGACAATGCTCAGAGCAAAATCCCCCCAGACAATTCACGTTGCTTGTCTGACTAAGGGACAGAAAATGTTCAGCAGGATCACCTATGCTCCAAAAGTAAATGCAAGCAGTGCAGAGATCATTCTTCGATCCCCTTCAAAGATCAGAGCAATTGGCTGGTGGCTAAATCCCTTTGAAGCAGGAGCTGGAGCTACACTGTGGAGAGAGTAAGGGAAATTGCACTGATACAGTGAGTACATTAGGTTGTGAAAGAAAACACAGGCTGTGTTCTGGAACACAGTGGTAAAGTGCAAGCATTCTCCATGTCAGGGTTTCAAAATTTCAAATCACCTTATCACTGGTGTAGCACTGCCGGGTAGATGACTTCTAGAAAGAGGCTGCATCTGCATCTCTTCTCTCTCCCATGAATACATCTAGCTGTCAGCACATGCTTCCTGCATTATCTTTCCCTTTCTACTTCTTTATTGTACTAAGAACATAAAATACAGTATTTTCCATCACTGACAAGTGCTTTTCAGCTTTCAATTGACAAAAGCAAACCTGACATTATTTCCCATAAAAAACACGCTTGCCCATAAGTGAGCAGACTCAGAAACCATGGCATGTTTTCCATGGTTAGCTATTTTTCTCTCTAAGTGCTGTAATTTTTGTTGCAATTGGTGGAATGGCAGTATTTCTGAAACAAAGAATCTGTAACATGATGTATTGTGCCTAGTACTGACCCTTGTGCACTGCTCTGCACCTTTCCTGGGGACCAGTTTTAGGTGATATTGTAGAGCTGGATGGCAACTAGGTGCTTCATTTGCTCAGAGGGAGCAGTTATAAGGTCAAGATGCTCAGGGAACTTATTGGTGCAAGGTGAGGTTCCCATCACCTTTAGGTAGGGCACCGAGGACTATAATTTTGAATTAGGTATCTAAGTTAGGATTGTAATTTTGGAGTTGATATGCAAGTTGGGATAATTTTACCTTAACTTTAGCCATCTGAAAGATAGCTGTTTAGTCTAATGTTTCTTAAGACTCATTTTCACTAGGCCTGGTTCTTCATGCATGGCACACACTATGTAATGCAGTTGAACTGCTCAGATACAGTACCTACCATGGCAACTCTGCTACTTATAGATCTAAATTACTCTGTGTTTCTCTGGCTGTTATTTTTCTGCATCCAGGTACTGTGAAATAATAGTTTGACCAAAGATCTGAGTAAAGATTTTTTTTACTCCAGATCCTGCACAATCTGGAATAAAAATGCTCTGCTGACAAGGATGAAGTTAACATAAAAAAATAGCCTCAAGAGCCTCATATTAAAACTAGACAGGACTTTTCCAACACTTCAAAAAGAATATGTTGATAACCAATCTTAGGCCCCTGATTTTGTCTATGTGATAGCACAGGGAGTCTAGGAACCTCACTTCAGGCTCCAGATGAAGAAAGATGTTGTTATATTTCAGTTCATGTGGGCTCATTTCCTTGATTTACAGCATTACCTTTTTATCTCAAAGTTAAAGTTGAAACAATTCCTTCTGCACCCTAAATATCTAGACTCTGAGAACAGCAGTAATGAGAAAGTTTGATAGGGTCTTAATGACCTAAATTGACCAAAGTGCTTCTTGATGAGACAGCTCTGCAACCCATTTTATCTTTGGTTTGCAGGAGCTAATTAAACTAATTTGAACACAGGGAAGACAGCTCCAAAATTTAAAGACAGACATGATTGTTCCCAGAGGAGAAGAGATAAGATTCACAACATTTTTAGCCAAAATCTGGTGATATTCAGAGTTAGGCTTTTATTCAGACCCACCTTGAAATAACTATCTGTTTCCAGAATGTTTCTGCTTGAATATTGATGGAAGTGTCCCTTTGTAAGAAGCACAATATTTTATATTTAATTCCTTAGCAATCGATTAGCACTGTAGAAATTGTACACATAATAACAATTGATTCACAGAAGGGTAATTTCTTTTATTGCGTATTATTTGCTTGAATCAAATGTTCCAGTTGTGTGGGCCACGTTAGGTTAACATCTCCATTTTCTGAATTCTGTATTTTTTATTTACCATAATGGCTTTAGGAGTAATTGATTTCTGTCAAGAACAGACATCAGCTTCAGAAATCCTCAGGTTGTTATTGGTGGTCATTTCTCAAACTAGTCATTAGTTTAACAGTATTGAAGCTTACCTCTGGAAGAAAATGGAAACCTTTCTATGCATGTCAGTAAACTGCTCATCAGACCCCTTTGTGAGTGATGGATAGTATGGGTATTAAACTAACATTTTTGCATAATATTGAAGCTTTCACATTTCCACATAACAATGAACACTTTCTCTTAAAAATTACTTTTGAGGAAATTACCTCAGCACATTCAGTTGCACAAAAAGGAAAGAAAATTTTGATGGTTTCAGAGTGTTTCTGTTCAACATATATGTGACACCACAAGCAAAGACAGTGAAGGATTTCTTTTTGTGTCTGTTAGAAGCCCCAGAGCCAATAAAATGCTAATTTAATACCCATTTATTTTGTACTTCCATGCACAGCCAAAGTAAACTTAAATGTTGAGTAGGTGGGCAGGTGGTATTTTAAACCCACCTCAAACAGTCTTCCATGACTGACACGAAGCACTGTGATTAGACTTTGAATAAGAAAATGTACAAGCACTTGTGCCATTATAAAACAATCAGGGTGTTTTCTATTTGTGACCCTGTTTTCTCCAGGGTCATTCTTTTTTCCCCTTAGAGATGTCAATAAACTGTGTTTTAATGTATTTGCAGGAAAGCTTCTGTGAAAACTGTCACATGAGACAGTCCTAGTGTCAGTTGGGACCAAGAAAACCAGGGCACTGTTTTGAAATATATCAGAAACTGGAAAGTGGGGAACCAGTCCAAAGAATAGTACAACTATTCCCAAATTCTAGGTCAGAGTGATAGCAGAAGTGTATCTACATATCTGCTGTATACTTCGGGCCAAACTGCATCATGAATTTTATAGATAAATATCTATCCTCAGTTACACCCAGAAATAAAAACAGAGCACAGATGTAGCCTTCCTGCAAGACACTAGCTAATTAAGTAAGATATCTTGTTCAGCAGAGGAAGAACTTCTGAATCCTCAATGAGCTTGACACACTGAAAAAGAAACAATCCTTGTTTTGTGACCATCTCCACCATGGGTTCTACTGCCTGTCTTCCTGTGGATTAGGACTATTTCTGACATCTCCACATTGTAAAAATTTGACCCAGACTTCTAAGCAAGTAGAAGCCGCAAAAAAACCTATAGAGAGAACCGTACAAAATAAGACGGGCAAAACTGCAGATAGATGGGGGAGCGGGGAATGGGATCTTTGTGGGCAGCTGACAGATTCAATAGGAGAAACGCCAAGATAGAAAGGATTCTAAGATTCTATGATTTTAAAACCCTAAAGGAAGAAAGGTGGACTCCACAGTAGATGGCAACTTATGAGTATGCAAGATCCAATCCAGAGGCAAAGGCCCTGACTGGCCTCTTTCCTTCCTCACTGACACCCTCTGATCGGCAAAGCCTCTTCAGGTGTCTCTTCAGGGTGGTGAGCACACTGAAGCTTAGGCTTGTAGCCTTTGAGAGTGATAACCAACAATTGCTTTACACTATGAATTTGTGCATATCTTGTTTTCAGAGTCTCTTTGCACATAGCTCTTTAGCAGGCTCCTTCGGGGCCCTGAGCAAAGTGACCAAGAGAAGGCTGCAGAAGTGCAAAGTGAAACCTTGGGCTAAGTCCATCAAAGCTAGCTCATCACTAGAAAGGATGTATAGGAGGAGGAGACAAACAGTTTTGGAATAGTAGTTTTCTTTAGGTTTTTGCCATTACTCCTTGACTCTTCTTTATTGTGATTGACTACTCCTCAAAAATGCTTAATTCAAATCTTTTTCTCACCCCAGATGTGTTAAAGAGGAGTTAAGCTATGAGAGTTAATAACGGGATCATTTAGGTTGGAGAACCAGGAGCCCTTGTGAATGTGATTCAGGTGTAAAAATACTCCAGGTGAAAATTACCAAGGCTGAATCTACTACCATTTTTACTGGTTCTGAGATACCTCAGTCTTCCCCTGATCATGCAGCTAGTTCTGACATGGGAGACACCTGGCAGTGTGTGCTTTATGGAGCACAAAAATCCTTATACACTAAGGTGTGACAAAATGGCTTTCAGAAACACAGAGGCAGTGAAACAGCAATTTTCCCCACTCTTTCCCTTCCAGACTGCACCGAGGTATTTGCACAACACTAAAAAGGCCTGACACAGAAGACAAGGCAAAATAAGGAACCGAAGACATGCTGTTTTCCAAATATTGAAAAGATTCATGGCTTTTAATTTATTTTTTTAAGTACTATTAAGAACATGACAGCCATATTCAGTAAGTCTCTTGATAATTATTCCTATTTTTGTTTCTGTTCCAATTACATAAATTGAATGCATGATATGACAAAGTCATATACTTGGAAGGACTTTCAAGCTAAGTATTGTTAGCAGTGGGATGTTGCTGATTATATTCACACAGCTCAGCTAAGTCTTATTAAAGGGTTTTTTATGTTATGAATGTTTATTCATATGTCATTTTGTGAATCTCTGCTATGTCTTGAACATTTCATGACTTCCCCTAGCTGAAGAGCTGCTGATTTTACAGACTTATAAAGCCCTATGAGATTGCAAATGACATTCAGTGGCAATTAGAAGAAGGTTCGTGGATCAAAAATTATGACTAATGGAGTCAAATTAGACCTTGTGTAGAGCTTTAAAAATAAAACCCACCAATTAGTCTAGTGAATATTGTTTATAGAAAATTTGCATGCTACAAAAAACCCAACTTACAATAAGAGATACTTTCCTAGGGCAAATGAGGTCTATATCAATAGACAAAATAATTGCATATAAAATATGCCACCAAAACAGCATTTTCAGCATGGAAGAATAATTCAAGAACAAACAATTTTCAAAATACCCACTGTCAGCAGTGGTTCATTGTAATCAGTAATTCAGGCACTCACCTAGCCTCACTAGTGCTGACAATTAGTTGTCATGGGTGAGAATAGAAGTCTTAGACTAAAGACTAAATAAAGTCTTAGATTAAAGAAGCCCTTCCATCAAGTCATGAAATGCAGAAAGGACTCCCTTGCTTTCTAAACACCTTCTCAGAGAGGAGTCTAGGTGTGGCTGAATGAAGTCTTAGCCTCCGATTATGTTGACTGTTTAAATTCAAGTAATTACAGAGGTGTGATTGAACCACTTTTGTCCCACAGGTTTTAATGATTGCCAAAGTGAGAATATTTATATAAACAAATCATTTATTATTAAGAATTATCAGATTAAAGATCTTAATCAGAATTATTTACTACACAGTGTAAAAGTTAAAACTACTAGTAGTATAGTATAAGATAGGACAGTGCACTATATTGAAGCAATTATTGGATCAATTATATTAAAGCTAGCAAAAATAAATACTTATTAAATAGATATTTGATGTGACTCACCCATACTGATGCTTGTGGGGAGATCTCTTTCACTCAGCCTTGAGTATTCTTGAAGGGCATCCCCAGCCAAGGAGGAATCTCCACACATACACGCCAACAAGGATTATGTCAGAAGACGCTGACTGTATGAAAGGGGATTGGACTTTTATAGTATAAAGTGATTGACTGGTAGTCACAGATTGACAGGATGGCAGACTAGTTTATCTGTCAAATTCTGTTTCCAAAGCCGGATGTGTATTTAAAGTTTGGTGAACCAGGATAATTATCATCCTGGCACCAACAGTTGAGCTTGCATGAGGGCTTGCATAGTATGCATTCTCTGATTGAATTTTTGGTCTTATCAGGGGTGGGCTATCCTGCCACATTAGTCTTTGTCTTTTTTGCATATGGTGTTTTTAGCAAAATTCACTTAATCAATAAGTTTATCTAGATACAAATTTAATTACCTTCTTGGTTTATTTTGCAGCTTACATTCATGATCAGAAGATCCTAATTCTTTCATTTCTAAAGCACTTTAAAAATGACTGTATGGTTTAAATAAGTACATGAATATACCAAATACATACAGAATAAAAATTAAACATTAGTTTACATTCACTTTAAAGTAAGTGATAATAAGAATGTATCTCAGGAGGTGGTCTTTTGTGGGGGAACTGCAGCAGGCCTGCAGCTCCCTTTGCAGAGCAGGAAGAATTTGGCCTTGGTAAGATAGTGGTGTACCTGTGAAGCTACATCTCTCAGCTAGAGGATTGTAAACAGCTTGCAGGTGCTGAGAGAACTCAGGAAGCTACAAGATAAGGGATAACAAGCTGAGTGAATCTGTACAGAAACAAAAGGTTGTGACTGTGGCCAATGAATGATTATTTAGATGTAATAAGCACCAATAATGTTATTGTACATACACTTGGGAAATATATAAAAAGTAACTGTGCTAAAAATAAACGGAATCCATGCCTGACTTTCTTGTACATTTTGTTGTTTGTCCATCTCAACAACGATCAACTTTAACTATTTTTGTGACAGAATAAAAATCAATACAGATTTGCATGAACAAAGCAAAGTATATCTTGATTAAGGATCAGGTATTGCTCTCCTTCATTGTTCTTGGAAATAACATTACTATGGATGAGAGGCTCATTACCAATAAAATTTTATTTTATTTTTTAATCAATGGTAAAACAGAAGAGTAATCCTTTAACATGAAAAGATTTCTTCTGTTTTGCTAATAAATTATCTTCTCTTTTCTCCTTTTCCCCTGAAAGTAATGTTCAGGTTGAAAATGAGTTTTCTATTGTGGAATAATTGAAATATCTTTGAAATTTTTCATAGTTGTATCTAATTATATTTAATTAAACATGTTCTTTAAATTCAGCATAAAATATTGAATAAAATATTTTTACTCTAAAAAAATCAATTTTTTCCTATGGATTAATAGAACTCAATTTTTTTTGTTGACTATATTGTACCAAACAAACTGTCCAGTATACATTGCCAGTTCATAATCTGCAGCACTTTTCAGAATAGGTAATTCTCATGTCTGTCACTCTTCTAACAGCCTTTCTTCAGAATGCCAGACAGCATCACCTCTTCAGTAAGGGTACAGAAACATTTTCTGCACTTAACCAAAATGCTTACAGCAGGCATGCAACAGTGGTTGTAACCTGGACATCTCAAAATGTAACCTCTGACTTTACATAGAGTTTCACACCTTTCATGATCAAGAGTGTTGTGCTTTCCTTTGTAAGAAAGCAAGTTATGCAATTCCAGAAACTCAAGTGAAAATGAGCTTCTTTTAAAAGGAACAGATTGGGTTTAGGCCACCAAAGAAATAGAATTTGAAAGTCAACCTCTTTTTTTTTTTTTTTTTTTTTTTTTTTTTTGGTGTAATATTTTTTTTTTTTTTTGGGTGCAATATCATTGATATACCTTTTGCTAGCAACTGGAACTGTGTACTGACATAGGAAGTAAAAGAACTGGAAAAAATTTCTTGATAAGTCATCCATCTCCAAATCCTAATGTTTCAAAGGTAGAAATAACTTTTCCAAACACAGTTTATCCATCTTTTGCTGAATGATTTTTATGCGTATTAGGCAGGGTAAGTGATATTTTCTCAAGAGATAAGACTTTCATTTGAAAAAGAAATTAGAATAGAAAACAGAGAGGTCTGACAACCACTCTGGTTACTTGACATTTTCCTGTCCTATCACCTACTAAAACTCACAGTAAGATGTTGTGTTAATTTCCAGAAGTACGATTTATATTACTGTGAGAAGAGCTTAGGGCCAGTTCTGTAGCTTGGGTCTGTAGGATGACATCTATAAATCTGCTTTAGTAAAACAGCAGTAAGGAGGAGGTGCTGTTAAACAGTGCTTCTGGCATGGTTTTCGTGCAGACATGGTGACTTACCTTGTCCCAAGGCAGCATTGAATGGAGCTGGCAACAGCAGCTTTTCTGTAGTCAGGCTGCTGGGAGGAAGGGAATTTAGCTATCACATTCCAGAATTGTTTGGCTGCACAGCAAACACCAGTCTCCAGTCTATACTGTTTTGAAACATAACCATAACTTTCACCCCTGGCATGTGCTGGGAGTTTTAAACTGATAGGTTTTGCCCAGCTCCCATTCAGGCCTCTGAATCTTACTCAACATAAACCAACTTTTCTTACACTTCACCATTTCTCAGACACAGCAAAATGAATTTTATTTTCACAGTATACAGTTCTCAAAGGATAAAACAAAACACATAAAGGGAAAAAACCCCAAACCAATCCACTTTGGAAATGCTGTACTTGATTACCCTCCCTGGGCATGCAGGACCATAGATGAAAAGTATGTTGCTTTCCCCTGGAGTGTTAGAAAACCCTACTTGGAGCTCTGCCAACAGAAGCATTATTGTGAAACCAGCTCATATAACATATAACATATAGACCAGCTGATATTTCTAAGGGTCCAGAGAGTTAAAGAGAGAGCTTAGCATTGCCTCTTTTCTTAAAAAGGAAAAAAGAAAAAGAAAAATAATGTTAGTTTTGTACTGACTTGCATCTGTCAGCTCAAAAGTAATTTCTCTTTGCTAGCTAATTTAACTTACTCTTTCAAAATAGTAACGTAGCCATCTAATTTTTGGGTCTGTAAAGTTTGCATTTAGTATTTCATGGCGTTTTTTTCTCAGATGTGTTTCTTACACCAAAGAAGAAATATATATGTATCTTGTGGCTATGCAAATGTGTGCTATTTCTTAGTCATATTTAGACTAGACACATATTCACACCTTTAAAACTTAATTCTCTCAACACTGGCATAAACAAATGTAGGAAATGTATTCTGGGTGATATAAGAAGATATTCTTAACAGGATTATTCTCTTAAGAAACTAATATATGTTACATGAGACAGAAGAGGGTATATGAAATGACTCATTTACAGAATTTGAAAATTTAAAAAGAAAATTACCTGGGTACTTGCAGGCTTCATGAATAAAGCCAAATAAATTGTAAAGTTTCAGAAAAGTGACTCCATTAATTTAAAGATTTCAGTGAAATGCAATGAAATTACTTTCTTCACAGTAAATAGATTTTGTAAATTGTAACCTGACAAATGCATTTATAAAAGCTAGAGGAAAATTTAAATATCACATAGTGAAATAATATCTGTGTTACAGTATCTTAAATTGTAAGAAAGCAATAACACAACCTTTACAGTTTTTTAGGTAATGACAGCTTATTAGGGAAAAACTGCCATTTTCTTTATCACATCTTCTCTTGCTGCAACAGTGTTAAGGAGCTGGTTTAATATTGACGCAAAGCAGTTAAAATAAATCACAGCAGAAGAGATGAACAAATCTTTGGCTGGACAGGACTGGTATTTTTCATGAAGACATATTTTGCCTCACTGATACACATAGTGGGAGTACAAGAATTAATAATCACAATTTTGGGCAGAAAGTCTTCCATTAGATCAATCCCTCTATTAAATAATGGCTCTCTATTGCTTTTTTCCATAAGTTTATGTCACGACATATCAGAATAGATGTAATCCAGCCCACATACTGATATAGCTCACTGTAAAAGCAACCAGCAACTTGCATAGGAGTGATGGAGGGTTTCCTCTTCCTCTGCTGCCATCAGGTCTTGTATGGTGTTAGGCATTTCCTACCAGATGGGAAATAACTAAGGATCTCATTCTAAAAGCGGTATTTTATGTCTTCTTTTTCCCTTCACTCTGTGTGTGTGGGTGGTGATTTGCACACACACAGGCAGGTTAAAGTGAGATGGCTGCATACTGTGCCTGTTTACTCACCAGCCCCTCTTACAGTCATGTCACCTCTATGGCAACAAGTGAACCGTGCGTGTAGCTCCTTTGTGTCAGCCCACACAACTAAATTAAAGCTTCTTATGTGCTGTATGAACATGCCATTCTGTAGGCTGAAGAGTTGCAGGAGCTGCTTTGTGTATGGTGAAATGTTTCTGCTGAAAGATAACTTAGTCTAATAGCTTCTGGACAGATTGAAACTGCCCATCATTATCTGAGGTCCTTTAGAAATAAGTTTTCCATCCTATCAATCTTGATACTCACAAGGGTAACACAAATGTTGGCTGCATTTTTTTATCAGTTTGGCAGGTCTGGTGATCTGACTGGAAGAACTCTGGTATAACATATAAAGTTTTCTGGTTTCATTTCTCACGTTTTACAGGAGCGTTATCCAAATATATTTTGTGTTGGCACAGAAATACATTACTTGAAAACAAACTGGCTCCCACTGAGCCCAATAAAAATTCTGAGATGTGGGGAATAACTCAGCAATGACATTTACTCCTTCAATAGTATGCTAAAGAAATTGCAATGTGAAGGATAAAAACAACTTTCAGAAAGTCAAAGAAATGGCTATAGAATTGCTTAGATGTTTTAGGCCAATGTTGCAGATTTCCAGTCTAGAAAAAAATACTGATTTCTTAAAAGCTTGCAGAAAATGTAAGGAAATAAGGTTTTCACAGCACACTATTTCAGAATAATTTTTGTAAGACTCCCTTCACAGTTTATTTTTGCAAGTATTAATTTTGATATGAAAATAATATAAAGAGGACGTGTCTCTCTGATATGTTTTGGGAGCTGCTTATTACACTGTGTAATGTGAAACTTGCTCATGAAGTGATCTGATATCACATATAACAGCAGTGCAAAAACACTTAAAATGGGTAAACTGCATGTTGTTGGTGAAGGGTAAGAGGTACAAATCAGATTTGGTGACAAATATGAGCCTGTTCTCCTGTTTTGTGATCTGGTTTATTTTTATGCTTGATCTGTGTCTGCTGTTCCAAAATTATCTTATTTTAATTAACCGGAACTGCTCAGCCTTTCTCACACACCTCACACCTCAAATAATTGAGGATAGCACGATAACAGCAGGATGTTTTTTTGAAAATTCCCTCATGAATGGTTTTCCTTCAGTGAAACTTTTCGATCATTACTATATTAATAGTACTAAGCATATGAAGATGTGAAAAATTTGCTCTTGTGAAGAAGACTGGAACAAATATATTCAGTGTTCAAGGCTGGTCATGGTGTAGTGAATCATCTGACTGGAGAAAACATCCAACAAGGATGGGAATTATGCAAAGATGCCCCTTTTTTTTTTTTTCTTAAGGCCAATTGCTCTGTAGTGAGAGGAGTCATACAGCACAGGAAATCTCTAGACTGCTCCCTCTTTTTTCGGGGAAAATTCAGTTTTCATATCTCATCTGATCACTGAACTATGAGTCACCCTGACAAACAGGGTAGAGATAGAGGTTCCTCGTCTCTTTTGTTAATTGGATCTCATTTTGAACAGACCAACTGAATCTTTATTGAATGAAACAAAGACAGAACAGTTAGACAACAACTAGAACATTGACCTGGAAAGTATGAGAGATTATTTTAAATCCCTGCCTCTCAGGCCAAAGGAAAGATTTTAACTTCTTCTCTACTCCTTTTCAAGTTGCTCCAGCCAATAAAAGATTGTGCATTTGTCTTTGGCATGTCTTGTGGGAGAATTGCTATAGGCATTTGTGTCTGAGAGAAGCTCAGGGTGATGAACTCAACCTTTGAATGGAAGAGAAACGGTCAGATGGGAAAACTCTTCTTAATCTCTTCTGTGGTTCATGAAGTTCCCTACCAATCCTGTCTACCCCATCTCTCCTTTTCCAAGCACTTCATGATAAGCCCTGACTAGAAAAAGACTAGGTTATTCTAATGCTAGTAGAGGTTCCAGTAAAGTGCTGTCTTTTTCTGGATTTCTTGATGTCATCCATATGTTGTTTAGTTGAAATAGAATGTGTGTGCCTTTCCACTACTATTTTCAAAAAGACACTGAAGACAAAATTACTGTTTGTTATACTGTTTGTTTTATGGATAGGCAAGGTCAGAGTTATTAGACATGCACCTGCAGTGTGCCATTTTTGTGCCACACTTAATTAGTTTACAAAAGAATGAGACTGTCAAGGAGGAACAGAGCTGTAGAAACACAATTTTGGCTTTTATGGTGCTCCCAAGGAAGATACAGGAAGGAGCCAAACGAGTCAGAGATGATAATGGATTACTTGTAGCAATTTACACTTCCATTTGTCAAGAGCACTGCAAACCAAGCTCTTGACCAAGCACAGCTGCTCCTTTTTGGACCACCTCCTGAATGCAGAAGCACCTCTTCAGGAACACCCCAGCCAGTCCCAGGACAGCTCAACACATACACATCCACATGGCATGGTGCAGTCAGAAAGATTTCAGTCAGAAAACTGTCCATGCCAGCTGGCTGTTCTTGCCAGTGAAGATGATGCTCTGGGATGCAGAGCCAGCACTACAAGTTTGTGGTGTTTGTCTGGTCCGTGCTGACATGGGACTTGCTGTCCGGCCCTGCAACTTGGTGTGGTCACCTGCCAGAGAGGGGTGTTGGGAGCTAACCCCACCTGAAGAACTACAGGTGTGGGAGATAAGATCAACATGCAGCATAGATTAAAGGGACACTGTCCTACGACATACGTCATTCCATGGATATGCATGGATATGCATGGTATGGACAGAGAGAGATACTTAAAAGATAGACTTCACACTAATCCTGAGGCTTTAAAGACTGAATGAAATCAAATATGCTTTAAACTAGAGTGACTAGAGTGAGGTACAACCTTGGGAAGAAACTGAGAATCCAGTTCCAGCCAGGTGTGATGATGAGTGTGGTTAACACTGTACAACACAGAGATACTCAAGCCAATATTCAGCCTTGCTGAGAGAAAGTTGGCAGCTGCCTCTGTCTGCTTGGGTCAGAGTGCCGTAGTTACACTGTTTCAGGGGACAAAGTAGTACTTTTGGGCTGTGCTGCACTCATGTACCTGGAGTCTGGCTTCTTTAGAAGGGTCTTCAAATTCCTGCTATACTTTTTTAAAAAATAGGTAAAACTTAACTTGAATTTATATTGTTTATGACATGTAAATAGAGACTGGAAAACCAATTCATGCAGCAATAAGAGAAAGTCCTCTGATTACTTTTCATATTGAGCTGACAGTCTAAATTTCATCCACAGCCCCATCCACATTTTTAGAGGTGTGACAAGTAAAGATGGGTAAGGGGAGGAAGAGGCCAGACACTTTTGCTACCAGTGCAGCTTAGAACCAACTCCTCTCTTCACAATGTGTTGCAACCAGTGGATGCACACAGCACATGCATTTTAACTGGGAGAGGGTTGTACTTTTGGCTTGGTAAATTAATATCTGATTTTCTTTCTTTTTTTTTTTTTTTAATGCAAACTGCAGTGTATGCCTAAGAGATTAATCAAAAAGGTGAAGTAATTTTAATATACATTCAGAAAATGCTACAATTATAAAATATTTTATTTGCATTACAAAAAGAAATCCTTGGAGAGGCCTGACTTCAGGCATTCAGTTATTCAGAATTCCATGTATTTGTTGCTAGCAGTCTAATAAAAAGATCAAAATTGGTTCTTTTGTCTTGCTCTTGTCTCACACCAGTCTCTTTCTTCAAAACAGTACCTAGTTGATATAATTAATACTTTATATTTAAGTCAATATTTTTGGTTCTACTTAGTGTTTGAAATCAAATATTCAGAGATTCAACCTCCTCCTCTGGGCAAAACAACTACTTCAGATGCCTCTATTAAAATATTAATGAAAATATAATGTTTTGTTATAACTATGACTTTAGTCTGCACTTTTGATTCTAGTTAAAAACAGTAAATCTGTCAGAAAAATCTAATTGTATACTTTCAGACTCATCTAAAATGGGAACATTTCATACCTCAATATGTTTTCCAGAAATTCAGCTGTAAAATAGGAAAGAAAATTGTTTTAAATTACATTGCCATAAAGAATTTATGTTACAGTCCTGTTCTTAAGAGCTAATAGTAGCTTCTTGTATTAAATCACCAATGGGTTTTATTTGAATTTTTTTTCCCCTCTAAGTTTGTCCATCCAAGAGCCCAATGAATTGAGGCAAAATGGAAAAAAAATGTATCCACAGTAGACCTACTCAGTGAGGTTTAGGTGACATTTTCAACAAAATTTTAAGCCAATCTCCAGCTTTAAACAGCTTCTCCTACAATGTTCATAAGAAGAAGGGTGCTAAGCGGGATTATACATGATAGCTACTTCTCCTTATGCCTTTTTTTGTATTCATATTGATTGCTGCCACTGTGTTATTTATTAATATCTTTACCTCCCAGTTTTCTGTGACTCTGTCTGGGAAGCTCTTTCAAAGTCAGAGGGGTAGGTGTGGAGTAATAATTTCCAGAATCTTGACATGAAATCACAGAATCATGGAATTATTAAGCTTGGAAAAGAACTCCACTGTCCCCGACCTGATGGCCACACTATGTCTGATACATTTCAGGATGCCACTGAGCTTCTTGGCCACTTGGACATACTGCTGGCTCATGTTCAGCAGCTGTTGACCAGCACCCTCAGGTCCTTTTCCACTGGGCTGCTTCCCAGCCACTCTTTCCCCAGCCTGTAGTGCTGCATGGGGTTGTTGTGACTCAAGAGCAGGACTTCGCACTTCAGCTTACTGAAACTCATACAATTGGTCTCAGCTCATCAATCCGGCCAATTCAGATCCCTCCTTGGAGCCTTCCTATGCTCCAACAGATCAACATTCCCACCCAACTTGGTGTCATCCATGAAACTACTGAGGGTGCACTCGATCCCCTCATCCAGATCATAGATAAACATATTAAATGTAACTGGACCCAATACTGTGCCTTGGGGAACCCCACAACTGACTAGCCACCAACTGGATGCAGCATCATTCACCATGACATGATGGTGATTTGCCGTTCACAGCTTAAAGAACCAAATATTATGAAATTGACTGTGGAAATCTCTCCAGCAAAAAGGGAGCAAGCATTTTAATGTATCCCTATATATTTGGTCTTCTCCACGGACAACCCCTT
>VXBX01006700.1:1769310-1793541 GCA_013400415.1 Scytalopus superciliaris | reverse complement strand
TCAAGTCTTCGTTCGCGAAGCCTGGCTGTGATGATGGTGAACCACGACCACAGCTGACTTCAATTTCTGCCTGCCTTTGGGGCAGAAGGCTTCAGAGCTTTTCTAGCAATCCTGAGCTGCCTTTTCTGTCCAGTGTTCCCATTCTGATGCCATATTACAGACAGATGGAGATAGCTTGGACAATCAGAATGTGCTGATAAACGCTCTGTCCAAGGCTTCAGGCATCATATATTCCAAGAGTTTCCTATGCAGTCTGCTTCAAACTGCAAACTTTTGTTGCATTTAAACACAAATCCTATCTTAATGTCATTCAATGAATGAAGTATGTATTGAAATGCTACTTCAGATGGGAATCTACAGACTACTATTACATTCCCTTTACAAACTTGGTATAAAATTTTAGGGCTAGAGATGTAGTTAAACAATGTTCTTGGCAAGCAATGACCATAAATTCAATATCTGTCAAAACTCTGTTTACTTCCTTGCTTCACTAAATAATTAGAAAACTTACTATATCAAGAGAAATGCAGAAGGACCAATGATATTACATTCTTCATGAAGCCAAAATGTTATGGTACTGTTCATAGATAACTTTCTATTCCTGGTTATCATTCCAAATTTGTAAAAATGAAAAAAATATCGGTAGCAGAACTTCCCTGTCAGTACATGCAACTTGCATTTACATATACACATATACTTATTTATACTTGCATGCTCTTCTTTATTTATATAATTTTATGTAAACGCTAAAATATGTGCATATTTATGAATAGCTGACATTGCATCTTGGAAAGACCCGAAGAATGTTTTAAAATATTTGCATATTCTCTTTTTATGCACTACTTCTATAGTATGTGTATATGTGTTTGAAGTCATTTATTTATGCACTTTAGAAATGCAGTGACTACATGACTGGAAATTACTTCTTTGTTTGTTCAACCTTGGCACTGCAGGGGCATCTGTAACTGCATTAATCAAAAAGAATTATAGGTTTTGTTATTTCTAGTTGCTGTTGAAAGAAAAATTCATTTAAGTGCAGATCTGGGCAACTGAAAGTTCTGCCTAGAGAGTGTGATGGCATGGGCTGAAAATTAAAAACAAAATAAAAGTATTTTCTAGCTTACATTCCATATAAATTTGTAATTTGCTACTATTAATTTGTTCTTGATAAAGAGCTGTAATTTTTTACCAAATAAACCTTTATATTTGTCTACAAACCACAGGGAAAATTTACCACATCTAAGATTGAAATGCATTTGAATCTACATCTCCAAAGACCTTGTTTATCTACTGTAACCAAATATTAATATTTTGTAAGGTCAAATCCATCAGAACTATCTTGTCCCCTCTGATTGACAACACAGGAAAATTCATTTGGTGGTTTTACATCATGACATTTTTCTTTCCCTAGAGAGAAATATATAAAGGAAGAAATGGAACCTAGTGCTTGTGGTTATTAGCTCAATATTGTCACTAAAGCTGTATTTCAAAGATTTTGAAAGGGGGGGGTATGAGCTAAGGTAATCAGGAGAAAGAGTCAAATTTAAGCCCTTTAATTATTTCCTTGATCCTTTTTAGAATCCTGACTTTTCTGTTACTTTTTTCCACCAAAGCAGGGATTTTGATACTATGCTGCATTTTAACCCTCTCTTCCCTTGTGGCCATCTTTCTACCTCTGACTGACATTTGTACAGTACACAGTGCAAATTGCTTGACATGTATTTTGAAAATCAATGTCAAAAGAATGACTGTTCTGATGTGGGTATTCTTATACCCCGTGGCTCTAGAAAATATTTAGAAAAACTTTCAAGCAATGTCCAAATACCAATTTGACAGTTCTTAACTTTGATTCAGTTTGCATGTTTCCTGTCTACTTCTTTTACTGATGTCACCTTTCTCAACCCAGTGTGATATTGAAAAGCATGTACATAAACATCCAGTTCATACAAAGTAGTAGAAAGGTAACAGAAACAAAAACAGAGAAAGCTTCACTATTTGTTTACAGTCCATGGCTCTTCTGTTGTGTATACTAAACAGTCATCTCAATATGGGATTTTGGAGGGTAAGGGAGGATATCGATGGTCATGTATTGTTGAACTGTGGGTATTTTACTCTAACATTTTAGGATTCTGAATACCAACTGTGATAAAAATAGATCAAGGCACAGTGTCTTTGCTTCATTAGGCCTTCAGTAGATCTTACTTTGGATTTTTGATCTGTGAGGGTTCAACTCCCTCAGTATGTTTTGTTATCTTTCCCAAGTTTCATTTTTTGACTGTGTTGCATAAGAGAATTTCACTAGGGAACATTTTAAAAAGACACCAATGGCAAGTTCAATACAGACAATCGCTTTGCCAGCCTTCCCCATCTCAGGTTGTATTTAAAAAACTAGAGTCTAAATCAAAGTTTTAAAATCACATCTCAACCCTTGCCTACTTGCTAAGGAATGTTTGGTAAATATTTTTTGGTGTTTCTCACCAATTTCTATATCATATTTGATCTGCATATCACAAGAAATAATTTTTAAGAATAATATTTGAAGAACCTTATACATCAGGATTACTCTTATGCTTCAATCTGTTCTCTAATGCCTGAATTGGGAACTACTGTGCAGATCTTTTCTTACTTTTTAGAGTTATGAATACCTACAAATACAGAAAAAATATTTTATTTCATCTAGTCAAACTAAATTTTGTGTTCTTGAATAGTTTTATAGTACTGAAAATGTCCAGGTGCCAATTCTCATATTGGTTAATGCTGAAGTATTTTCTCACTTACCTACAGTCTCACAACCTATTAAGGCAGTGAAGTCATCAAGAAAACTTTGATGTAAAACCTCATAGATATTGTTGCAGAGAGATAATGACTATTTTTTAGAATTGAAACTTTGTACAATCACTTTTATATATTTCCATTAATTTGCTTCATGAGATCCCTCAAAGGGAATATGTGTATATTTCCTTGGGGGTGGGTGAGTTGTTTGTATTTATTTTTGTTTGTTTTGGGTTTATGGGGTTTTTGTTGTTGTTGTTGTTGCTGTTGTTTTGATAAGAAATTTATCTCACAATTTTTTTTTTTAATGAGTGAATAATGACAGGAATTAGTACATGAATGTACTACACTTATTTCAAATTTGAAGTTCCTGATAAAATATATAATTAGTTACTACAGAAGTCTTTCATATGAACACATCTCTAACACACTACTAATGTTAGCAAATCTACATTTGGAATTTCAAAAGCCTTAGGCTTATAATTTGTTGTATACTAAGAATTTTATAGAACATACACATATTTTTTTCTACAGCCTTGGGTATTTTTCCTCCATTGATACCAGCACAACTAAGGAGAATTCCTTCATTGGACCCAAAAGTTTATTTTTCTCATTTGTCATTTATACTTCTTGGTTTATCAGCATCAGTGAGAAGTTATTTCCCAGAGGACAATACTTTTCTGTAAAGAGATCAAAAATCATATTTACAAAAAAACCCAAACCAAACTGAACCAAAACACACCATACCCTGAACTCCAAAATTAGATATAACTTAATTTCAAATACCAGAAAACACAGTTTTTTTACAAAATTATTTATTTCAAGAAGGCATAAGAATAAAGAATTAATTGCAGCAACTAGAGTCAGTAGCAGTAGCCATTTGAGTGCTAGTTATCCCCAAATATATGGTGATAATGCCAGGAGAAAAAGCCTCAATCTCAATAATATTTCTTTATTATCATACATCTACAACTTTATTATCATACATTACTTTTCCATTAAGACCATATTGAATTTTATGGAATCTAGACCATGAAAATGGATTAATTTACTTTGAAAAAAAATTTTGTAAATAAAATTGGATAGGTTGTTCCCTGAGACTGAAAAAGACCTGTACCAGTCAACACTTCTGCAAAATGCATATAGACTGTCATTTGAGAGTGAAGGCAATCCATTGCAGTGAAAATGCAGAAGGACAGGAACCTATTGCCCGGTTACTTGAAAAAAAGAACAAGTCACCCCAAAAAAAAGGAATTAAAGTCCTCCAAGAGCAATGATGGTTTTTAAAAGTGTGAAATAAATATAAGAATTTTTTTACAGTTAGAGTGACTTGGCTGCAAATAAAGTTAGTAGCCTAAAGCAAACTAATTACAAGTAAAAATGATAACTTGGGTAACATTACTTAGGCAGAAGAGATCGAATTTATTTGAAAAGCAAGAAAATAATAAAAAAAAATACTAGACTATTAAAACCAGTGAAAAATCTCTCATTAACAACATACAAATACTGTTAAGATAAACATTGGTATTCCTGGTACTAGCCTCATTAACTGTTAATATTGTGGGGTACAGTGGACTGCAGAAAACTTTTGGAATATTTTGGTCACAGCCTGAATTTATCTTGTCGAGATGATTAATTTATTGAAGAGAGCTATAGAAATGAACTAGCAACAATGATTAGAGTTGAAATTGCTACATAAGGTGAGATCTTATATATAAGCTTTTGTGTCATTGTACTCCATGGAACAGAGCTTGAAATGCTCAGTACAATTCCAAACACTTTGTGAATTTTGAAGCCTAAATTCTCCTATTTTGACCTGCTGGGCAAAATGTCACAATTGAAATGTTCCAGAGAAGTATTTCTCAATTCTTTTCCACAGATTATAAAAATAATGCTAGAAAGCAGATTTATGAAATAAGAGAGAAAACATGAACCCCTTCTACCACAGGAAATTAAGTAATGGGTACTTAACAAGCACAGGGATTACAAAGTTCATCAAAAGAGCAGTACAAGCATTTAATCACAAAACCTCTCACACCCATGCTCTATGGCTCTACCATGGCTCTAATAACGTAATTGTATATAAACCGTTGATGATCTAAGTCTCTATATTGGTCTGTAACAGACAAATTTATTAGAAGTGTAGGTCCATTTAAAGCATTCCTGATGTTATCTTTCCTATAGCACGTATTTCAAGATCACCTGTCAAGAACACTTGGTAGATGGGTTTTTTAATCAGGGCCATTAAGCTTCTTCCTCAAAGATCTTCAGAGAGATTGAATAGAGGCTGTTGTTAATGCTCATAAATTACACTTTCAGGTTACTGTAGATATTCCAGAGTGTAACAGTCCAAAAAGTATCTCCAAGAACATGTATTATCTTCTACACGAATAGCAAAGAAAGACGATCTATTCTCTATGGGGAGAAAAGTCTAAACTGGGTAGATTTTAAATGGAAGATCGGCATCAATCACACTTGACCAATCTGATAGCCTTCTATGATGGTATGACAGGATGAGTCAGTGAGAGGAGAGCAGTGGATGTTGTCTACCTTGACTTCAGCAAGGTTTTTGACACTGTCTGTCATAGTATCCTCATAGGTAAGCTCAGGAAATGTGGGTTAGATGAATGCACAGTGAGTAGGATCAAGAACTGACTGAATGGCAGAGCTCAGAGGGTGATCAGTGGAATAGAATCTACATGGAGGCCTGTATTCAGTGGTCTTCCCTGGGGATCAATACTAAGTCCAGTCTTATTCAACTTGTTTATCAATGACCTGAATGAAGGGATAGAATGTACCCTTGGCAAGTTTGCTCATGCTTCAAATTGGGGGAGTGGCCGATACATCTGAAGGCTGTGCTGCTACTGAGCAGGACCTTCACAGGCTGGAGAGTCAGGTGTAGAGAAAATTAATGAATTTCAACAAGGGCAAGTGTAGGGTTCTGTACCCAGGGAGGAATAACCCCAAGTACCGGTACAGGTTGGGAGCTGACCTATTAGAGGGCAACTCTGTGGAGAAGGACCTGGGTGTCTTGATGGATGACAAGTTGCCTATGTGTCAGCAGTGTGCCCTTGCATGTCAGGAGAGCCAATGGAATCCTGGGGTAAATCAGGAAGGGTGTGTCCAGCAGGTAAAGGAAAGGTCACATCTGTTGTCCTGTGTCCAGTTCTGGGCTCCTCAGTACAAGAAACACTAGAAGCTACTGAAGAAAATCCAGTGGAGGTGCATGAAGATGATGAGGGGTCTGGAGCATCTGTCTTATGAAGAGATACTATGGGAGATGGGCCTGTTTAGTCTAGAAAAGAGAAGACAGTGAGAGAATATAAAAAATACATATAAATATCTCAAAGGTGGGTGTCAAGAGGACAGTGCCAGACTCTTTTTAGTGATGCTTAGTGACAGGACAAGGAGCAATGGCCATAAACAAAACCACAAGAAGTTCCACCTTAACATGAGGAAGAACTTCTTTCCATTGAGGGTGGCAGAGCACTGAAACAGCTGCCCAGAGGGGTCATGGGTCTCCCTCTCTGGAGACATTCAAAACTCACCTGTGGTACCTGCTTTTGGTGACCTTGCCTGGGCTCCAGTAATCCAAAGCAGCAAGGCAGTTCACTTTGCACTATACAAACAGTTCTTGCCCTGAAACATTGCAGCAGAAGAATGTGTGTGTGAAAACTGTCTGACATTCTCACACTACTGAAGCACAGTGATTTCTACTGCATCTTTTATTGCTGGAAGAAACAGAGGACATTTCAAAAGTGAAGGTGAAGAATAAGTGAAGATAATGTACGGTAGTTTTCTAACATATGATTCAGCAAGGGCCTATCATGGAAAGGTATTTTCTAGTGTTTGCTTTAAGAAGGTGGGATAAGCGGAAAAAGGAAGGAAAACTAACCCCAACTAAACTACAGCTTTTGAAGGAGCTCAGGTGATTTTATTTAGTTGAAACAGAGACACTTCAAAGATCATTGTTCTTTCTTGCTATACTTTGGAGGTTGAAAGCAATGCTAAATCAAACTCAGGGATTTCCAAGCGTACAAAATTATCTTCTGCAAGGTCTAGGATTTCTTTGGAGGTTAGATTTTTATGTGCAGGATCCTGTTTAGCTGAGAATATTGGACCAGGTGGTAGCCCAAGTGCAATTGAATTTATGAAGATACTAATTGTAGTCATTAGGAAATATTTTTTTTTCTGATCGTATACCATAACAACTTTACTTGTAGCAACACAGAAATGTATAAGAATAAAGAGACACTAACTCCGATACAGAATGTTTTGAAACAATGCTCAGTGGCTTTTAAAGTGTCTGCCATTAAAAGTAATGGATCTTATTTGCTTTTAAGCTCTGTTCTGGAGGACAAGAATCAATAATTATCCTCTCCATTAAATCAAGACTGTTTCTACTCACTAATATTCCTTGCAGTATGGCCCATAATTTTATTGCTCCATGCTTTTTTCACAGGCTTTGGTAACTGACTGTCAAAACTACAACATTTATGAAAGTTTTTGCATTTGGCATCAAGAGACACAGAGTTCCTAAGCTCATTTAATTTATAACTCTTGAAAGCTTGCAGTCAAGTCATGTATCTCCAGCATAGAACTCCAAGGAATTGCACAGATAAAGCTGAAGTAGCAGAGGAAAAAGAGAGGTAGAAAAAGCAAGGAGGACTAGAAGTGGGTAAAGGCAACACAGAAGCAACAGAGAGCATAAGCTTCAAAAAGGAAGACATGGAGTCTTGTGGTAAACAGAAAAAAAAAAAAGTAAAACAAAAGGTAACATTTTGGTGCTCACGTAACCTTCAAAAGCAGTCTGCAGAGGCACTGAAGAGAGAGCTTACAGCTATGACTGCCTCTGAGATTTTCTTTTGTGTGAAAGGTGTAGATTAAGATGAATAAGATTGGCCTTTCAGGACTAAGATTCTGCCTATCAGTCAATTAAAAAAAAGAAATTAAATCAAGAAAAATAAAGAAAACAAAACCAAAACAACAATAAAGAAGTCTCAGCAATCTCAGGTTTATCATTGATTCAGTTAAACATGCAATTAACTTTTTTTTCTTTAATGTACCAGGCAGTTTCAGTCATCTGACTGCTTCTGCTTTGCTGTCAGACATTCAGCTATCTTTAATACAAAGTGTTCCCAGGACACCTATCCTTTACCCAGAGTATACCCAGGATGCTTGTCCTTTGGAACATTTAGCCTTTTCAGTGTATCTTCCTTTCTGTTGTGGAAAATGAAACTTGCTCGTTTCTGCATGTTGCCATAATATGTTCTGATCAGTAGAATTCATATGTCATTTTCATTTTCAACAGAAGCAGGGCAGAGTAAAGTACACAGCTGGTGCCAGGAAACCAGTTTCCCATTACTGTTCTGTGAAGGGAGCTTATTAGTGACACTGTGTACTCTTCAACTGAGCCACTGAATTACAATGAGCACGTAAAGCCCAATTCTTCTCCTGGTGTCATCAATGACAAAATGTTCATAGACTGTACTGAAATCTATTTAAAACAATTTGGCAGTATCAGGACCTTGCCTTTTCAGATTTCATTTTTCTCTTTCTGAATCACCCATGTAATGCAAAAGAAAAATAATAGTCAAAACCCAGACAAGAAGTATGTGAAGGAAGCAGTATAATGATTTTTATGGGACAAGAAGGGCTAATTTAAGCTTCAGATGAGGTTATGGTCAAGGGCTAGGACCATTAGGGTTGCTATTAGATGTCTCTTCAAATGTGCTTGGAGCCAGACTGTCCCTCTCAAATCATAAGTCAAGAACTGCCCTGTTAATAAATACACGGTTTCAGAGCATTTTCAATCAGAAGAGAAAAGAAATTAAGGGGAGAAAAAAGAAAGAGAGACATGAAAACAAGCAGTGAACTGGAGTTACAGGGACAACTTCTAAGAAATTTCATAAATGATAGATTAACATTGATTTCTTGTTGTATTTCCTTTAAATAGAACTGAACTACAAAAGAACACATTTGATTTTGCTCTTTACCTTGCCTTCTTCTTTGTGTGAAAGTCTTTTCAGTGCATGTTGTACCTCAGCGGTGTTAAAATGTTTCAAACAATGTGACTAGTGCCTAGTTCAAATAAAAAATTCATTTCTTAGCACACGAACAAGACATTCATTCTGCTGTAATGAGACATAAGAAACAGTAGTGGCAGAAAACAATTTGTTATCACTGGATGGTCAAGTCTGTACATTTGAGTATGTCACATCAGTTTACAGATTCTCTCAATACCACATCTTGCTCTAAAGTATGAGAATATGGTTCTTCAGAGTTATGGGGAAAAAAATATAACTAAAAAGGCAACACAAGTAGCTCACTGGTAGAAATAAAAAATCTAAGAGGAAAGGGCTAAAGGTTACTTATACTGGTCTGAAACGAGTACATATTTCAAAAGCCTGTTGAAAACACAAAGGAGGTAAAATAAAAGAACTTACACTGATAGTGAGTTTTGGGGAGGAAGTGGTAATAAAAAAAGTTTTGTACTTCTATACTATTGTTCGCACTTCCCTGCAGTAGTCTCATTTGAAAATGCTTTAATGAAGGAGAAGTTAATGTATACCAAACTATCATGCCAAAATCTCAGGAAAAAGCAACATTGCAACATATCAAAATTTTGAACAAAAATTATACTTCAAAAAACACCATTTAATGTAATTTCCAGAGAAGTGAGAGTTTAAGCACATCACTGATAACACACCTGGTCTGGCAGGCATTTAGAAACCTCAGTCAGAGAGAATTCTTCAAAAAACCTGTGGACTAAAGCTTTTATTAGTTTTTAACACATTAAGAAACAGAATCACTGAACTAAGAACTGTTAGTTGTCAACATATTGTTCAACAGAGCTAAAGAGAGTGATTTCAGTGTTAGAAAGCTGATCTTAGAAGTACTGGGGACTTGTAGGCAGAAACACTGGGAAATTGTAGGTAAAAATGTAGCATAAGAAAAACACTGATCTGTTTTGGGATTGAAGGGTCTGCTATCAGTCCATGAAAATAATGCCATTATGGCTACAAGCAGAAGAAAAATCACGCAGACTAGTTCTGCAGTCAAATAAGAACTTCACTAATAAAGCACAGCTTAAGGGGGGTATGGACTGCCCTTTCCCAAGGGTTAAATTGCAGAAGAGGCAGATAGACAATTTCAGGGAACAGCTTCAGGAATCTGCACCCAGCAAACCCACAATATACACAAAATGATAAATACATATTTCTTACTGCTTTACAATAGTACTGAGGTCTCAGGAATGATCTGTGAACTCTAGAATTGGACAGTTATTCTGGTCAGAAGGGACCTCAGTGGGCTCCTGGAGCAGCCTCCCACTCCAAGCAAGTCAACAATGATTAAACTGCTCAGGGCTTTGACCACACAGGTCTCAAAAACTTTTGAGGACTTCAATTCCTACAGCTCTCTGGACAACGTGCTCAAATGCATAATTATCTTCAGTTTGACAAATTTTCCTTATATCCAGTTTGATTGTTTGCCACTGCAATTTATGATCACTATCTCTCATTTCCTCCCCAGCTTCATTTGAACTTCATTAAAGAGTTTGGTCCCATCTTCTTGATGACATCCCTGTAAGTATGGGAGAACTACTGTTAGGTCCACTGAAAGCAATCTCTACTCCAGGCTTACTAAGTCCTGGTTTCTCAGCCTCTCCTCTACTAGCTACAGCTTCTGACCAGATGAACTTGCTTCTATTTATCAAAACACTTACTGCCCCGGAACTCCCAAAAGTCAATGCAGGCAAAGCAGTCAGTGCTTCTCAGAGGAGAATAATCATGTCTCTCAATATACTGGCTGCTGTTTAGTGCTGATACCAGCCCATTCCTACAGCCTAAGTCCTTCTGAATGGCTCCTGTGTACCTCCCAGTTAGGAATTGATTTGATGAGGCTGCATGCCCCATTTCCTCTTCCAGGTTAAAAGTACTGAATAGAATAACAGATATTGAATGGCCTCTGAATTGATCCCTGGGGAGCTCTGCTAACTGGCAATCTAAAAACCATTTACCACCACACAGTGAGCCTGACAACACACATAGATTTTCACCCATCTACTAGTCCCCATACCTAAGATATTAACGTCCTAACTTAGATACAGGGATGCTGTGGGAGACCATGAGGAAAGTCCTGCTATAGGAGAAATAAACAACATTCACTGTTCTTCTCTTATCCCGAGTCATTTCGTAAATGGTGACCAGGTTTGTCTGGAAAGGCTCACCTTCGGTCAGTCGATGTTTGCTATTAGCAAGGACCATTTTCTCCTTCATGTGCTCAGATATGGCTTTCAAAAGGCAAAATATTTCTCCATACACAAAATCTTACAGGATTAATTATGACACATTATGCTTTTAAAATCTAGTTGGAATTAAGAATAGGAGAGATGAAAATGCAAAGAAGATTTTAATGCAAATAGACTGAATCAATAATCCTTCTCTTAGAATAAGGCACTTTGCAGTGCAGCAGCTTGATGTGGTTGTGCAGTTCTCAGGGGAATGAGAAATGGGGAGCAATTAGACAATCTACTAAAAATCCCCATCCATCTTTTCTCCCTTTCCATTTTTTATTTATTTTTCTCTTTCTGAGTATTCTGTCCTTCTGAAGAGAGTAGCATGAAGGAAGCTGGAGACAGGAGAGACAAACCCGAAGCAAGACCTCAAGTCTAAGGGCAGACTGAGAAATGTTAGGGATGGAAAAACATAACTTTGGAAGGTAGATCTGCACTTAGAGCTGTGACCAGGACTGAAGAAGTAGTAGGCACTTCATGCACAGGCGTAGATGGGATTTCTTACCATGGCTTCATAGAGGTATCTAGACACTGGAGATTGGGGTGAGAATTTCGGCACTAAATTTAATCTGATCAGTTGGGGTCAGTTTTTTCAAAGATTGCTGATGGGAGAGGGATTGAAATGTAAGTATACAGGAATTTTTGTTAGTTCCAGATAGGGGGGTCTACATGAGTGGGTGTATGTGGCATGTAAACATGGCTGAAGAAAACACCTACACAAAGGGAGAGCCCTATATAGCACAACAGCATTCATTTAAGTTGAGAGACACACATGTAATGTGTAATTTTTGAATTTACAAATGTAAAGCTGGTAGAATTTGGCACTCTTTGTTAGCTAAAAGCTTAAAACCTCTTTTATCTGGGATTGCTTATGCTAATATTTTGGTTTTCTGCCATCCCTTTAGTAGCTGAGAGGGTCAAGTTCTACAAAAATCTGAATAGGTTATACTTTTGAGCAATTCACAGGCACAATTTTTTGTCAACTTTTCATTGACAAACCTACAGCAAGGGGCACAGCCAGTCATGGAGCTATAGCAGCCTTTGCCATGAGAGGTTAGTTAGGGACATGCTGCCTCTCTCAGATGGGGTCTGTGTGGTCTTGATGCTCCCTATACACTGTCCTTACAGCTTTCCTGATCACCTTGAGAAGCAGTGATGAGTGACACCAGCCCAATCTGGCCTCCCCCGTGCTGAAACAGGCTGTGTTTTTCAGTCTGACTTTAACATGCTCCATTGAATTTCAGTAAACAAGTTTGTTTATGAGCCTGGTAAACCTAGAGAACAGTTTCAAACTATGCTCAAATAAATTTATTCCCAGTCAGCCTATCATATGTCAGGGACTCCCATATATCGTTCCCATTCATGACTCCCAAGTCTCCATTTAATTCTTATCTCTTGAGGCCATGTATCTCAGAAGTATTTTCCTCTGTGCTCTGGACTATTTTGCAGAGAAAATGATTTTTTTTTAAAAAGAGGTTTATCGATGCCTTTTATCCTCCCAATGGTCCTTTCAGTTATGAATTGCTCTTCCCCTCTTTTTATGTTGCTGTTATCCAGCCATGTAGCTGATAGTCCAGTATCTCCCTGTAACCTCTCCTGTGCTGCCTGTATCTTTTTCCCTCAGGACTCCTACTGCTATTTCTATTGCTTCTTGTTCTCCTGCATTGTTCTTCCACCCATAACATTGTTTCTTTGCAACACGTTTGGCATTCTTTTGCTTATGCCTATATGCACACTGGACTTGTATGACTGCAGGACTGAGCAGCTCAAGTACGCCCAGTAGATATGCTTCAGATTGAATCCTTATAAAATATGTTGATTCCAAATATTCTGTCTACAAGAAGAAAAGAATGTCAGCATACGAACAGCAGCAATGGCAAAGAAAAGTTTCCCCAACTGAATCAATTCTGAGCAGGACCTAAAGAAATGCTAAGTTTAATTTTGGGATATTTTCAACGGTAACAGGAATATTATTGCTACAACTCCACTGCAGCATCCATGAATTTATTACTTCTATTCCTAAAATGAATGCTACATAAGAAAACGCAAAAACTAACCAAATAGATCAATAGACCTTCAGTTATTTGTACATCCCTGTATTTGGACTTTTCTGAAAATGATTTTTTATAAATTTTTCATTTTCAACAACAGATTTTCATCTGGAGAGTGCTTCAGATAAGCCATAACACTGCAACAGATGTGCACTGAATAAAGTCAGAGTGAGTTCCCAAATATAACTTTGTTGCTTAGAAACAACTTTCCTTAGTGTTGATGGCAACATACAATTCTTGTACCTGGATTCAAAGCTGTGTGACATTCTTAAACTTGTGTTCACAGGCTTCATTGTGGAACAGACCCTTACATTTACCTCCAGCTTTTGTTTCTTTCATATGTGTTTGATTGTCAGGAACAGTCCATCATAATCAATAATGACATATATGAGTACACACAAAAATATTAATTTGTATAGGAAAGTTTTAACTTGTATCTTTTTGTATGGTTGGGGGTTTTTGTTTTGTTTTGGGTTGGGTTTTTGTGTGTTTTTATTTCTTGTAAGACATAAAAAAAATATCTCAGAATAAATATAAAAATGAACAGCATAAGAAAAATAGCTTGAATAAGCATATTGATGGCACAGAGGAGATGGGCTAACTGAACTGTAGGAAGGTTTTTGTTTTTATTATGAAAAGAAACAAGCACCCAGGCTTGCTCTACACGTCTAAGTGGAGACATTGTTTGACCCATCTGTCAAGTAACAAATATATTTTCTGAAATCAGTCAATACTGATTTATATTATTAGACAAAGATATGGCATCATTCTACCAGAACCAGTCATGTCTCCAGGTAGATTTTTTTTTTTCGTACATTCCCTAATGAGTGCATGATATCAGAGATAACAAAGGCAGGAATCAACTAAAATGAGCCCTGAGCATCTTTTAGTACATAGGGGGACAAGGCAGAAAGTAGGTTTCTAAAGAATTTCTAAATATTGTACTTGGCAGTTATAGCACAAAAGGGACAGAAGTATACCAGGCAGGAAAAAAAACCACTATCAATTAAAAAAATTATTTGACCTATATAAGACTTTTATTCAAGAACTGATTTTGTCTTACAAGTGCAATAAGAGCAGACCAAGATCTTTGCTCTGCGTTCCTAAAGCACATTGTGTGAGTTAAAATTTTAACAAACAATAACATTTGCTGGAGGCATTGTCAATGGAGTAAAATACTGAAAGTTATTTTAAGGATTAGACTTTGCAAAAATTAGAATCTATCAAGGGTGAGGAAAGGGAGTTGCATCTACTACCTACTTATCATTCAGAGGTTGTCATCATATACCAAAATCTGATATCATGTTAACAACTATAGTATAAATGTAATTTTAACTTTAACATTCACATATGTTGAAAATTATAACATTGCAAGATAATCATACACTGATAACCTGTAAAAAAAAAAAAAAAAAGAGGCAAAAAAGCTAGTTCTAGACCACTCTACTCCAGTTCATATCCTTTATTAAAAAACTGAAAATTCTGTAATAGATCAAGCTGTTGTAGCAGCAAGAATAATCAATAGGTTAATATTTGAAAGGAACAGCACAACACCAAGGTGAAGAGGTGTACACAGAAGTTGAGCTGATTCCAGTCTATAATGAATCCTGTTGTCTTAATTTGGGTGGAGCAATTTGAGAATCAGATTCAGATAAGGCATTTAGGTATGTGAACATATAATGACCTTAAAGAAGAAACTAGGCCAGTCAGGGAAAGGTACAGGTCTCATATCACATAAAACTGGTGACTGTGTAACTTATCTTGTTATGATTTTTCCTTTTCTGAAATGGTTGTCAAAATATCTTCATTTTAATATTTAAGTATTTTGTCATCTAAGGATGCATTTTTTATTGATACAGTACTGCAGTACAATCTGATAGATTTTTTTTCCATTGTTGCATGTCTTTTTGAAATGGGAGTGGAATCATGAAATGTCTATGATATTTAAAATGATCAGAGCCTTAGGGCTAAAGGCATCTAAAAACAATGAAAGGCACAACAGTTAAAGGCACTTTTTTGTGCAATGCTGCAAAATATGTCATTCTTGCAGAAAGAAAACTAGATACATGCAAGGTTTCATACCTCATTATTGTACTTTTTACAGTAAATAAAGGAACTAATAAACACATACATGTATGCAAGTCTGAAACACAAGATCTTCGCTGTACTCTTATTGAAAAGCAATTTTATCCCAGATGATAAGGTACGGAATATGTATATTTGCAGTGTAAAAAGTAGTTCTGAGCAATTAGGCATATTCAAAAATGAAATTTTTGCAGATTTTATATGCTACTAAAATATAGATATGTATATGTTGTGAGAGGGGGAAAGTGAAAGAAAAGAACACCAGACACTGTGGTGTGATTCTTGGGCCTGTCCTTTGTAGAGCCAGGAGTTGGACTTGATGATCTTGATGGGTCCCTTCCAGCTCAGCATATTCTGTGATTTTATGATTCTATGATTATGAAAGGAAAGAATAGCAAAAGTGCATAAATTTTCCTTCAAAGATATTTGGTGCTGCTCATAGTTGAAAAAGGTGATGAATCTTAAAATTGACAAAGAATCTCAGTCACAAATTTATTATTATTACTATGAATAATAATTATTATTTTATTGTTGTTGTTGATTGTTGTTATTATTGTTGTTATCATCATCATCATCATCATCATCATCATCATCATCTGGCATGGCTAGATCCTGGAACTTTTTCAATTTCTTTGTAGTGTCATTAAAGGCCATCAGTTTTTGCACATCCAGATATCCGTGAAGAGTGATCCCACAGAACAGAATCCATACCATTTTCTCCAGATTACAATTTAGATTTTCCCCTTTTTTACAGAGTGTCAGGTATCTAATTTCATAAAGAATGCCAACAATATATTTTCATTTGGGTAAATGCTGCAGTAAGTAAGCTGTATATACCTTGGCTGCTGAGTTTGCACAAATCGGAAAGGTTTAAATCAGAAGGCAACAGAGCAGCAAGGATGTGTGTTTAGAATAATGAGAAAGGGAGGAAAATTATGAATGGATATTTTTTATCAGTGTTTTATTCTGTTATATCAAAATAGCGAAAGATATTAAGAAAATCTGATATCATATTGTGGCAGGATAGTCCCACCCTGATAAGATCTAAAATCCAATCAGAGACTGCATACTATGCAAGTCATCATGCAAGCTATCAGGCAAATTCAACTGCTGGTGCCAGGGTGCTGTCTTGATGTTAAATTATGCTAAAACCATCCTGGTTCACCAGATTTTGAGTACACATTCTACTTTTGAAATAGAATTTGACAGATAAGCGAGTCTGCCGGCTGAGAGATCTGTGACTACCAGTCAATCGCCTTATACTACAAAAGTCCGGTTCACTTTCATACAGTCAGGTTCTTCTGACGTAACCCTTCTTGGGTGTATGTGTGGAGATTTGTCCCTTGGCTGGAGACATCGTCCAGTATACTCCTCAAGGTTGAGAGGAAGAGATATCCCCACAAGCATTGGTATGAATGAGTTACATCAAATCTCTACTTAATTATTTCTTTTTGCTCACTTTAGTATAATTGCTTCAATACTTGCTTCCATATAGTGCACTATCCTGTCTTATACTACCCTACTAGTAGGTCTAGCTTTTATATTGTGTAGTAAATAATTCTAAGATATTTTGTTTAATCATTTGTAATAATAAATAATTCATTTTATATAACTATTTTAATTTTGCCAGTCATTAAAACCTGCGGGACAAAAGTGGTTCAATCACAGCTGCGTAATTCCTTAAATTCAAACTATTGATATATTTTGAGTCTAAGATTGGATTCAGCCACACCTAGACTCCTCTCTGAGGAGTTTAGAAAACAAGAGAGTCCTTTCTGCACCTTGTGACTCAACAGCAGAGCTTCTTTAAAAAATTTTGTCTAAGCCTCTGACTCCCACTCATGACAGATGTAGTACATTTCCTATTTTACAAAGTTATTTAACTACATCAACCAAATATAAGCATATTAGCATGTTAGGATTAATATTTGTAGAGAGTAAATAAAAATGTGGATACAATACTTCACAGAAAATAAAAAATATTTTCCAAATGTAAATGATATGAAATTACAAATCTATATCTTTGTAATTATTTGAAATATATAAATTTCAACAGGTTGATATGATAGCATGTTATAAAGCAGTGACTTTTCTTGTGACTGCAAAATGAGTTAATAGCAGTTTAATCCAGGGATGTCATAAGAAGTTCAAAAATATCCCAGGAGAATAATTTGATTGAAAGAAAGATAGTCTCTGATCCTGCAAATTCAGGATGTGGGAAGGCTAAACTAGAGATCATTANAAAATATCTACTTATTTTCATGTTTAAATAAGTTAAGGCCCAAGTAACCATTATTTCATTTTTCAATATGTTGCTTTAAGTTGTTCCTAGAAGAGAAAAGGAAACTAGACAAGAGTTCACACAGATCTTTATAAGGATGTTTATACCATTGTGTCCAACTGTGCTTTCATGTAGTAACGTAACTGGGACTAAACAACATATTGTCACAGAGAGCAGCACCCCATGTTCTGAGTTAGAAGCTATGATATGGATGAATCAGGGGCACTAAACTTGAGAGGATGAGACATCCCCATAACGATATATGTGGTAAAAAAGAGCATTTCTGTTCTTGTGCATATTAGTGATGGCATATTGGTCTGCCTCTCACAAGCAAAACTTCTTGTTATTCATATGTTTGACAGATGAAACAAATATTTTACCATGTTTTTATTAGTAGTTGCAACATACAGAGCTAATATTTTAGATAACATGAGATATTTGGTTAAAAATTAGCTCTTGCACTTGCAAATAGTGTTTGCTGTCTTTTAGACTTAATAGAGCTGATTACATTGGTCTCTGTAAAGTAGTTAAAACCACTTTTTATTGTCCTCAGTTCATAGACCAGCAAAGTTTAATTCTGTGGTAGCTTCAGGTCCCTGAATATGGTTCTTCCTAAAGAATTGAAACCAAGAAAATTCCTTGGCTGCAATACTAAATGCCTTTGATCCCATTATCTATCCACACAGCACCAGTCAGGCTGACTCTACCTCTGTCACTAATGCTGCCAGCCATGAAAAGAAACCCCACTTTTCCTCTGTGTTTTCTTCATTGCTTTTCATTCCTACAGTGGCTGAGAGAGCAGAGCCTGGGGGAGTAGATCTGTGGAGCCTATGAGGTCCTGGGTGCTTAAATGCATGCCCAGAATATGTTCAAAAATGTGTATGATGGAGTATTTCTGTCAACTTCAAATGTACTCATATGCTTTCAGACACCCTGAGAGTATGTGAAATGAACACAAAGCTGTTTCTAATGGGCCAAACAAGTAAATACAAAAATCCAGCTAGCACATACTAACCCTGTTTATGGCTGGTGTGAGCTGGCATGTCACACAACATTGTTTTTACCTCTGAGTCCCACAGGCCTATAACACAAATAGTAATTTTTTGTGTTCTTTCTCACTTCAAAGAGCCTGCAAGAATGAACCAGACTAATGCTTTATAGCATGGCATCATCCAAGATGTAAACAGTGACAAAGCCTGCTGGAACAGCGCTAGAAAACTACTGGAGCAGCGCATTATGGTTCATCATCACCAGTACTGCATTTTGGAAGAAGGAGCTACAGTCATGACAGGAGTTGTGCTTGAGTCTTGTTATGAAGACACACCATTGAGGAGATATGACCAAGATCCTTGGAGCAAAAAATTTACTAGCCCCAAATCCTTGGAGTTAGCATCCAGTGCCCGAGTTTGCCCACTGTCCTTTTTAATTTTTTTTTTTTTTTTTTTTTTTACAAATCAATTTAGNTTTTTTTTTTTTTTTGACAAATCAATGTAGGTATAAGATCCACTTCTGGTGCTTAAGGATATAATTCTACTACCACCACTGATTTTCTATCCAGAGCACTTGCCTGATGCAGGCTTTGGCTTCCAGGAACTGTATAGAAGTTTAACAATCTCTGGACACATTAGTTGCAAAATGTTTGGAATTAAATTAATTGTGCCAGAGCAAATCTGCATAATCCCACTGACTGTTCTATCTGAAGAATTGATACATCACCATGGGACACACAAAGAATCAAGGAGGTAGCATTTTTTGGTTTAAACTTAGATTTAGGAATGATCTTTAAACTCATAACTACCTAGAGCTACTGTGAACTGGAAAGTTGAGATGTTTTTGAGTGAGGTACGTAGCATTTTGTGATAGTAGATTCCTAAAAATCTTGAAGTCTAAAACTGGACTGACAAGAAACTTTAGATGGTTTCCTGGTTTGAGAATCTGTTTTTCAATATTCTAGTATATCCTAACTTCCCCTTTGTGTATTAACTCACCCTCTTGAAAAATCTGCTCATAGAAATTGATATATTTTATCTAGCATTTAATTCATTTAAATGTAGGCAGAAGGACCAATACTTTTGTGTCTGCCAAACTGAATATTTGAGCACTTGCATAAAGGTGTTCATCTTTGTAAACTCTGCAAAACCATCTTTAACAGCAACAGTTTGATGCTGATTCAGAGATTCATGTAAAAGCCATATAGATCTAAAGGGCCCCCTACTAGTATGATACAAAAAATGCCCTTATCCTTTAGGAATGTCAGTGGATGCTGCAAACACTCTTTAGTCCACAAACGACAGAATTAGGGTCTTGTCCTGATAGTACCCTATCCAAAAAAAATCAGAGAACTGCTTCTTGTCATTCTCTGCATCAATTGAATTTGATATTATTTACCACTTACTACAGAGGTTGCATCAGTTTGTAATGTTTAGTCTCTGCCCTTCTTTTCTCCTCATGGTTTTTCCCTGCTTCAGCATGGATCCTTTCCACAGAATGCAATCCATCATCTGCTCCAGTGCAGGTCTTTTCCACAGCCTTCAGAAACAGACTGATCCAGAGGGGGACTATGGGCTCTTTTCCCCAAAAGCCACAGATCTTGCCAGGCACCTGCTCTGGCATGGGCTCTCCATGGGCCACAGTTTCCTACAGAGCACATCCACCTGATTTGGCATGGGGTCCTCCAGGGTTAAAGGTGGATCTTTGCTCCACTGTGCACCTCCATGGGCTGCACTTGGACAGCCTGCTTTACCATGGTCTTCACCACGTGCTGCAAGGGAATATCTGCTGGAGCTCCTCCTCCTTCTCCAGTGTTGCTGAGGGGCTCAGCAGGAGATCCTTTTCAGAGCCAGCTGGAAATGTCACTGCCTGACATGAAGATACAACTCCCGGTTTCTTCTCACAGAGCCATTCCTCCAGCACCCCTGCTACAAAAATCATGCCATGTAAACCAAACATGCACATATGAGAGAGAGAAGGAAAAGTATATTGTAATGTTAACAGAGCATATAAATAATTTTGTTAATGTGATTTCAAGTACAGGCTCATGTTACTCCACTAATGAGTTTAATTCAGTTCTATTTTTTTAACACAGTCTTAACACTATAAAATTATTTTTTTCCTGTCAGTCTTACTCTCATAACTTATTATTGCACTTGCTTCTGCTACATTATGAATTGTTCCCATGGCTGTAAAAGTAAGATATTTCATTCACTTTTATTCCAGGTTTTTTCCATTAAATTTGAATCCCTTACTTTTATTGTTGAAGGACTGCAAAATTAAACTGCATTATGAAAATTCAATAATATAGTTTGTGTGTTATAGGTTCACATTTCTTTCTCTTTTAACCACTGCTGGATAACAATTACATAATATAACTTTTCACTGCCAATAGTGTTTATTAACCTTTGAGAAATATTTTTATTCCCTGAGATTCCAAATGTTTGATAGCAACGCTTGCTTTGGTTTTAATTTAACTTATTTGCAAAAGAGTTGAGTCAGCAACAATGATCAGATGTAGCAGACTTAGAGACATTTTCTGGTTTTTTGTTTTTTGGGTTTTTTTTCACTTCAACTTTCAGCTTTACTATGCTGGTTTAGAACAGTGAAATATGAAATCTTGTGCAACAGCCTTATTGTTTAAGTATCATCAGATGTCTGATCCTTTTCAGGACAGTACCAATTGAAACACTACAGTTCATAATAGTGCAAAAGGAGAAAGGCAACTATGCATATACATCTTTGAGTTAAACTGAAAATCAAATGTCTTCAAGATAGACTTTACACATCCAGTTTAGAAACTGTGGATATTTAATAGTCTACCTATACCTCCAATATACACGTCAGGGTATTGTGCCCATAAGTTAAACTTAATACAAATGAATAAACTAAGTAACGGAGGTATCAACTTCAACTGAAGTCACAAAACTACCGTAAATCCCCATAGGTGCTATGTATTTGCAGATAAAGAGATGAGAAATGTGAAATGGTTTTACCAAATATAATCTTACAAGTATAGTATTTTGCTTGCCAAAAGTCACTCAATTAACATAAATGATGCAATTGGAAATTCAGTTAGTTTAATGATGCATTATCACAATGAGCATGATATTTAGGCTACTGCAGAGTTAATTGAAGGTAGATCACTTAAGTGTAGAGATATCGTACATCCTAATGTTATTAATTACTAGAACTTACTTTATGGACTATGTTCCTTATCTTAGATTTAAACATTGTGAATCTCTTCATAGTCTGACAAAAGACTTAGAAAAAGCTTGCCATTCTATTTTTTATTTTCAGGTGCTTTAGTACTTTTAAATCCAAATGCCTCTTAACTTCCAAAATCTGAGCTTCTTAATCAGCACGTCAATACACTTACCATTTTATGAAAATCAAATTACATTCTGGCTTTAGTCCATAAGTCTCAGGAATCACTTGTGGGATGTGGGAGGTGAACATCAGAAAAATTTTATTGTCTGACTTAAAATATCAGGGATCAACTTCAGTGACCCATCAGGAAAAACTCATAGCAAGTGAAGAGTGGGGGCAATTATCATTCTTTACTTTCTCTGAGAAAATGGACAAGCCAACATTAATAGCTCCCCATGGTCTAGTGTGTGTGTGGCTAGCCGTCGCGAACGACGATGCTTTTTTATGCCTGCGCGAATGGATTTATTACGTGGAGCTCAGCGCCATGGTCTAGTAGAGTGAGAAAGAATCTCATGGGCAGTTGCTTGTGAGTGGATCATGTGATGAAAAACTAACTAGTGGTTCATGAATATAACTTGAAAGAACATAGTCTCAAATGACTAATTCTTCTCAAGGCATTTCATAAGCAACAGAAAGGGGAAGTATCTCATGCTCTTTCCCAATCTCTTTCTATGTCTGGGCAAAACTAGTTTACAAATTAACCTTCAAGTTAAATTAAATAGGATGAAATATACACTTAGCAAAACCTAACAGCACCCCTGTGGCACCTCATTCACTCATTTGAAACATGTATCGGTCCTATTCTGTTACCAATGAAAGGTGGCTGTGCTGCTCCAATGTGAAAGTACCGCCTGAAAAGCAAAACTTATTTTTCTCTAAGGAAGACAGTTCTTTGACCTTCTTGAAAATGTCCTCTTGCATACACATATTTCTCTTTACACTAGGGAGTGTATATAGTAATAAATTTACTGTATTCATTTTGTGAAAGTAGGGTATTTTGTCCAACACTCTTATGACGTAATTAAAACAAAAACAAAAACAAAAAAAATAAAAACAAACAAACAAACACAAAAAAAAAAACAAACAAAAAACAAAACAAACAAACAAACAAAAAGTTAATTTGACCTCCCATAAAATCGAGAGGGAAAAACAAAGAGTGAAATTTCTACTCTGCTTTTAAGTACCAGACATTTTTTTTTAAATAGTGATTGTAATATCTGTGATTTGATGAACTCTGAACAATATTTCTTTTCTAATTTGAGTGTCTAGATAAGGGTATTTTTCTCATATTACATAATTTTAGAGGCTGGAGGTTTAGTACCGCAGAGCAAGGGAAGACAAAAAGGGAGAATACAAAGAAAAGAATTAGTCATGAGGGGACTGTGTAACTGAAAAGTTAATGATGAAATCATAGCCTTTTGAAAAACCTACTTGACACCTTGAGGGAGAGTACATTGTATCTGAAAAATGAAGAGATGGAAATGGAATCCAAGGCAGTGTGACTGATGATAGGATTAATTAGCAACCTAAATGATATAGCAACTTTCAATCTCAGCTAGGTATTGAAAAATTAGTCAGTTTTCCAGTTCTGTAACCACCATTTCTTGAGTCTTTCATTTAGCAATCCCAATTTGAGTTAATCTGATTCCTGAACCCGTTGCAGTGGTTTCGCGGTCACTATTACCATATTTTATTTTAAGAAGCATTAAGTGAAAAAGGGATGGATGGGATTTGGGGACAAAATAGAGAATCGTTTTTTATTTTGTTTGAAGGTAGGAAGCAAAATAGAACTAGATGATAATAGGAGCAGTGTTCTTTTTAATCATCTTGAGACCTCTTAAAACTAAGTGATATAAATTGCATATAATTTTAAATTCAAGGATAGGAGCTCAATATAAATTATTATAAATTTCCTAATAAAACTAAATATAGAATTACATTCCTAAACTACTGAAAATACAATATGATTTTATCTGTATTTACTGTAACTATTTTTTTAGAGTTGCTCTGGGCTGCTGCATGCCACCCAGTATCAGCACATAAGAAAACAGTAGATAACATATATAGCATTTGGCCATTGGTTCTTTTTTCCCTTACCCAAACACTCCTGGAGGCTTTCAAAAGGTCAAATTAAGTTAGAAAACAACAGTAGGAAGAAAAACAATAATAAATAATTAACTAATGACTTCATGTCTGCTCTCTGAAAATTTTATCAAAAAGAATGTTTTTCTAGTTAAAGTATGAACTCCTCTCTTGATGAAAGAAATCATGACCTGGCACAGCTTAAATTTATCCTGTGGTTCAAATTAACATCCAGAAAAAAATTACTCTGAGCACTGACAGATTAGCTAAAGTAGTCGAAAATTATAACAATAGAAGTTATTTTGCTAAATTCACTGATACTGATATGATTTACCATAATACTAACTACTTAACCATAGTAAAATATTTTAAAAGCTAAAATATCTAATGCTATCTTGATAACCACTGTTTTGCTGATGGTGGTGTGTTAGCTGTTTTCATTCATAATAAAGTAATAATTACTA
>VXBX01006700.1:1716978-1769187 GCA_013400415.1 Scytalopus superciliaris | reverse complement strand
GTTAGTTTATTATTGTGGACATGTCCTGAAATGAACTTTCTCACAGGAAAACTCATCTTTTAATGAAAAATTTCATCAGTGCTAATTCACTGAGTGGAAAGCTAAAAGTAATTATCTACTGATCATTAAAGTGGTAGCTGGCATATCTACAGCCACAAGAGTGTCAGTACTTCCACTATAAGCCCTGTTATTCTAGCTTCTCAAAATTTGCAGGCTATTGAAACTTGGCACAAAACTTAAAAGATTAGAAGCAATCTCAGGAAATTTTGGTGTTCAGCCATTTGCAGATTACGTAGTTGAAGCAGAGGAATAGTTGGCTATTTGAACATGTACTATGCAGGCTTTTCAATTTGGAAGGACTTCATTGAAAATAATGACATTTACCTATCTATCTATCTATCTATCTATCTATCTATCTATCTATCTATCTGTCTATCTATCTATCTCAGGATTATATAAACATCACACAGTAGTTCCAGTAACACTGGATGACATCACGGGAGATTAAACTTTATCTTCTACTGTAAGAATTGTCCTTTCTGGTTGCTGCTAGTAATGAATCCTGTTCTGTACTATCAGGCCTCATTTGGAGAAGTAGAAGGTGGTTCTTTTGTGAAAAATGGGTTTCTAAGCTTCTGGCTTTAAATATATTGTTGCAAACCTGCAGATGTACGACACATAGCACCAAATCTGTCAAACACAAGAGAGGTATGAATTTTTCGGATATCCCTTTTCCAATATATTTTGTCCTAAGCCTATGAAGATATTCTAAACATATGGAGATATTCACAGTTTGTAAAATCAACCAGTCCAGTTCCATGGAAGGACTGAATCATGTCACACACTTTCTAAAAACCCAAATAAGAGATAATAAGTCAATTAAACCCTATGTTAAACTTTTTACGAATTCATCTAGTTGAGAAAGCTCTTTCTGCCTATTTTACCTCATGCTTATAATAGAAATGTTGGGAGAGAAAGGACAAGCAGGTTTGGTATCAAAGGCACAGTAAGAAAAGAATGATGCACCATTTTCAAAAGTTATAGAAATGCTACTGGCCAAGTGTTAAATCTGCAGTCAAACCACTGAAATTGCCATATTGTCTACCAAAGTATTTCCTCTTTGAAAGATAATGTGTGGAGTAAAAACCCACATGAAAACCAAAAAGCACATTCAAAGGAGCTAAAGCTGACAAAGAGCTAAGCCATGTTAAGGCCATGATGTCTTGGAACCATAATAACCAATTATGCCTCAAGCAGTGGTAAGACAATGTTGCTATTTCTTGCATGTCAGGAAGAACAGTTTTTGGCATTCCATTTTTTTTTTCTCCCAGATTATTTAAAAATACTGCAAATGCAATAAAATAAGTATTTGGTATATCATTCACAAGGGGTAGGAAATTTCCGAGGGGAAAAAAAAGTATTTTTCATTACTTTAAAATTCAATGTTTCTGTTTTGAAAATGTGAACATATTATCTAAACAGACTAGGTGAGCAACAGTCCATCCAGACGGTCTATGTGAGATGAAAATAAAATGAAAACTGTGAAGAAATGAAATTTGGCAGCAGTAAGATGGAAAAATCCGGCGTTTCTGAAAGAAATAATTCTGGTTCATGAGGTAAATGTTATGTCTGAGTTCCTCTGTTAGCAATTATCTTTTTCTTCTAAATCTGCTTGGGATCCGTGAGACTTTTTCTTCTTTGCATAATCAATGTTGAACAATTCTGCGGAGCGGGGTCTCTATACCTAAGACACAGTATGGACTAATTTTCAAAGGAAAAACAAGAAACACAGTAGTAAGAACAAGTAAATATATATTCACAAATCTGTGTCCTTTAATCCTTTATTTTTGGTTGAATTAGACTGCTACAAGATGAAAACAGTTAACAGTTTGACAGATTAACTAAAAATGAAAGAGTAATGCAGCATTTCATTCCTGTGTTTCCAGTGACATTTTTTTCTGCTTACATTCAATTCCAACAGACATTTTTGGAACAATTCAGAGAAAACCTAGCAGTCTTGCTGGTATTGTCTGTAGCGTGCTAAATCTTGATGTAAAGGAAAGCAATGTTAGGATGTTATATTGCATCTACTGCTGATTGGTAGCTGTGGTCACTAGACTCCCTGCAGGCATAGCAAATATTCCACAAAACATCTGTCTCATGCACAAATTGACCATATCACATTGTTTTGCTTACTGAGTTTGGTAGAGACAGCTGATGGAAGTTGCAATGCATTTTCAGGAAGCACTTACAAATACATATGCAGAGGATTCTTTTTAACTCCTTGACTTATCTGGTTTTGATAAAGGGTAAGTGCTTACACAGTAGCAGGGACTTTTATTGTGGCAGAAACATTTAACAGGGTAGAATTGCACCACCTCATATGACCTTAATTAACTTCTTGTGGCCATATAAGTGGGCATGGTGACATTTTATATTGCAAATTTTGTGATTGATTGTTGATACTCTTCTTTTGAGTCCTTCATGGACTGTGTGTGATCAAAGTTGTTGAAAGTATTTGACAATTCAGGAGCCAGCTCAAAAACCTCTGTAATACTGGAGTCCATCAAGAGGATACAGGGTTGGTATGTATGATTAATCTACAAATTATATGGCTCAAATGTAATCAATCCTATGACTTCAAAACTTGAACTTGTACTGACCCAACAACAGTATAATAATCACTGCTTCTTTCCAAGTTGGACAACCTTAGCTATGCTTTTACTAATAAGCTTGCCTGCTTTTTCAGAAAAAAAATTCAGATCTGGGGACAGGTTCAGCTTTTCACATCTTCATCCTAAACTTAGTAGAAATAAACAAATAGATATTGAAGAACTGTGAAATTGCTGTAGTAAGTAGGACTCCTTTTGGAAATGTAGAGCAAAAAAAAGACTTTTCCCCTTATAATATTGGTATCTCAGATACATGTATTTTGCGCTGTAAGTAGAGGTCATACAGTTAACTACTACTGAAAAAAGCAAAACATTGTGAACTACAAGTTGATTTTCTATAAGCTTCCTGATCTAAAACAGAGAATCTTCTTTTAACATGGAAGTAGATCACCTCAAGTTTCTTCTCTAGGGATCAGCAGACTGTTCTTGGAAAACATGGGAGGGACCCACATACCAAATTTACAGTTGTCCAAGTATTGCTAACAAAATTTAACAGTAAAGTACTTATCTGGACTCATAAAGCTGACAATGGATGTAGAGTAATGAGTACTCAAAAAAAAAAAAAAAAACAAAAAACAAACGTGAACCCACATTGTTGGTTCTAAATCACCTCTTCATTGTCCACAAGACTTGGATGGCACTTCAGCTGAGATCATTCTTCTGTGTATATTGGCAGTACAAAACAGTATCAAATATTTATGTTCTGAAAGTAATCCTGCAGGCATTATTAAGTCATCAAATAGACAAAAAGTGCAGAATCATCCTAGACAATGCAGTCACGTGGGTAATGTTGCCAGGTTGTTCCATGTTGTGGTTAGGTGGCTTGTGATTTGATATCAAGGAATGATGTGTTATCTGACCTGCTTCTCCCTTTCGCCTTCTCAGTCTTCCTTTTCAATTCCATCTATGTTGGGGAAATTATCCAACTTTAGCCTTATGGCAATTTTCACAGTTAGAAAGTTTAAGGGGCCTTCATCAATGTCTATATTTGACTGACTGTCTTCCTCCATGACAATGCACAACTAAAGTCCTACACTCTGAGAGCATTATCAGAGTCTGATGAAAAGGTTAACACTGAAACCTGAAAGTGGAAAATATCTAATCTGCACCCCAAAAAACCCAAAGATTGCTAAAATCTTTAGGTATGTATTTGAATGAACATTGGTGGTTAAGGATGGAAGGTAAAAATATTTGGACGAGTATTTTGAGATAAGTGAAATGCTTGAGTATAACCGTCTAAGATGCAAATGACATGAAAGCAACAAATTACAAGCAATGAACAGTAGGATGGATGCCTATTTCTTTTCCTCTTCCTTCACCAGGAGAATGTCCAATAAAATTAAAATTTAAAAAAGACCACTAAAAAATTTAAAAAAAAAAATCAAACTAAAAAGAAACAAGTAAACAGCAACAAAAACCCTCCCTTGACTTACCAAATACAAAATGAACTTTGAAATTCATTGCCAAACTTGATCTTTAAGGCCACTATTTAGGAAATAAAACATGGTGTCATGGTGTTAAAAAACCTTTTGCTTGATTTTTCTCCATGACCACGGTGGAAGGGGAAAGGGATGGGCTGGTCCACTGCCTACTGCAGCCAGTCCGTGAGGGGATGGCCTGCAGCCAAGCCAACCAAAATCCTGATAGTCTCTTAAACACCAACCTAATGGCTTGGGAAAGAATTTGGTGGGGCAAGGTTTTGTTTTTTGCTGGTCACTTAACTTTTCCCTGGCTTGGAGAATGGTGTGGGAGAGGGCCTCATGTTCATTTTTTGGCTGTTTTCCACTTGCCTCTTGTCCCATCAGCTTTGGTGTCCAGCTGCTGATTTGTTGGAGCTCATGGAGTTCTCTACGGGGGATTCCAGCATCCAGAGCCAAAGTATCTTCATTATAAGATCTGAAATATTATCTGTTTGACAAGTTCTGTGTTAGATGAGTTTTTTTTTTTTTTACTTTTTTTATTAAACAATACTTTATATATAAAAGGATACATCCTAAGTTTTTTTCCCATATTTTAACTTTAATAACCTTATTCCACTTTAACAAGCATTCTGTAACTATTTTCAGTCATGGATCTGGTCTCCTGTAAACCCCAAAGTGCCAAGGGATCTGTTCTTTGAAAACAAAACCAAAACCAGCTATATGAGCACCAGCATTAGTAAAGCACATTCTCCTGTAGCTTGGGATCTCAACAATGAATGAGAGTTTCTTCTCACTTTTTTCTGGGTCTTTTTTTTCTTCTGTATTATGATGTTTGCATGGGTTTTGTCTCATTTCAGTTATTTGGTATTTAAAATATTTGCAGTAGTGATAGACCTCTTCATTCAGATGGCACATGCTTATACATTTTATGCAATATATTCCTTTTGCTTTTCCCTGTAGTTTCTTTAAAGCACTGAGGAATATGTACATTTGAAAAGTACATTTGAAATCCCTAGGATATTAGTCCCTAATAATTTTGGCACTTGCTAATGCATTCTTTTATTAGAAGCTCAGTATATAAGGTTACATAGTTGCTACTCTTTTATCAAGGTCCCCAGAAAAAACCACAGTGCAGATGGTGTTACAATTGTCACAGCTATTACAGTCCGAATTTATTCATTTGACATGTGTTGGCTGATAAAATATGTGCACCTGATACTGCACACTTCTGATCATCCTTTCAGAAACACAGGCTAGTCTAAATGTAATAATGAAGAGAAAGTATTAGGACATATCTTTGATCTAATTATTCCAGTGATGTTGGGCATGTCTCTTTTGTGAGCATTTGTAATTTTATTAAAAATTACGTGTAATGAAATGAGAAAATTCTGTAAAACACTACCCATAAAAATTACAATTACTCAGTATATCTCTTCCTTATAAGTTGCTAGTTTACTTACTTTGATTGCTGAGGATTGATTAAACTCATGCAATAGCATCCTAATATCTGTGGATTGCTTGTGAACTTCCTGCAGTAATTATTCTATGTGAAAGTTATGTTTTTATAATTTGCTCTTTATTTTGTGTGAAGCTCATACAATTCAGAGAATATTCTTTCTTGTCCAAGACAGAGAAAAAATCTAAACCAATAAAAAGATTCAAGAAGACCATCTTAATATCTTGACAGTATAATGAAACATATCCATATTAATAGTGTTATTTGTCAGGTCATATTCCTGCTCATCTTGCTGTCAGTTCTCTTTCCAAAACAGTTCTTAGAAACCAGGCACACAAATGTTCACAACAAATATAAAACAAAAAAATCTGAAAAATATAATAGAATCAAATTTTCTTCAGACAATTATTTACAAATGCTCTTTTCCTGTTACATTTTCATTTCTTGAAACATGAAAATACAGAATTAAAAAGTCAAAGCTCTGTATCTTTCTTCTCATGTTAAAATGATATTTTAAAATATATTTTAAATATATAATTTCAGTTTACTACCATAACCAGAGGGGATGTATTTTTCAGCATTTTGAATTTCCATTGAAATCATAGATTGTAGAGTCACATATATTATCTGTTCAAAAGCATATTTAGTAGTCACAGTTGTATATGTTTTCAGAGCATTGCTGTATATACAAATATGTGTCCATCATCCCTGCTATGTAATTCAGAAAAGTAAGATAGTGGTATTCTGCTCCTTGTCCGACCCACATTGTGAACATATTAAAAATGTTGCTATGAGGTGTGAGATATAGATAATACAAAAAGATAACAAATTCCAAATAAGATACAGAACACAAAATTATCAAAACTGTAAATCATATACCATTAAAATCGTATTCTAAAAATTAATTATTTTAAGAACATATATAAACCAGTCTTTTTTTTTTTTTCCCTTAAAGTTTTTGTGAATAGTTGTCCATAATATTTTTAACACCAAAATTGTGTATTTAATAGCTTTACTTTTAGCCTGGATCATGTTTTATTTGCCCTATAGGTAGAGTTTTTTTAATGTGACTCATTTTTCTCATGACTATTAAAATTATTTGTGCGACTGTAGGAGATAATTTTAATAACTATTTCTTATCAACGTCCTCCATTAATTATGGTAGTCAGTGCCACCTTTGTTGATTATGCAACAGATGCAAAACATAAGAAAAAGATTTTTAAGCCAAGCCAAATGTTCTTTTTAAATGTTTTAGAACTTTTCATTCATTAGGATCAATCAAAATAATGCATTAAGTTTATAAAAACACATTTTATTTCAAGATAATTGATTAAATTGTGGTTTTGATTTTCTCTTCTGCTGTTTTTTTAATTTGCTTTTGGTTTGATTTTTTTTTTTGCTAGCACAATGATTTTATCCAGGAGAAAAGAATGTAAAAATGAAACCATTAAATAAATTAATTAATTAAATTAAAAAAAAAAAGAAAGAAATTATAAAAGACCTAGAGCTGTTGGACCAGATGACAGAAATGCTAGCAATCACAGGCTTTTCCATGCATAGACAAGTGTGAATACATAGAACCAGAAGGTACTGGAAGCAGATTTGAAAACAGACTTATTGCTGCCACAAATCTTCCAGAATACCCTTTTGATACATTTCAAAGCAGTGTTTCAAGTATGCATGTACCTTTATCCCCATTTACACAGCTGATGCTTGGCCTTCATTTAACACTTTTAATGTTTCATACCTTGAATAGAAACTCCCACACCATCCTATGTGACAGTTTGCAGCAAAAGATTAGGATTGCCACCACCCAAAACTCTTTCCCTCTCAATTGTTCAGCAGGAAAAAGGAGACATCATTTTTCCAGCCCTTCAGCAAATACACCTGAAAAAATTACATGACCAAAAGGACAGAAATAACAAGCGGGCACCGGCATAAGTTTGTGAACAAAGGTGAGCAGAAGCTATGTTCATCATTTGTTCAGGATGGATCCAAAGACCTTTGGTATGTATTTATATCCAAATATAAGAAGATGATCAAAAAGTTAGTCTGAATTTTAACTTAAAACCTAGAGCTGAAATGATTTTAAGATCTCCAATTTCAGTCCAAGGTCTTAACCTTTAGTCTGGAGGGGTAGTTCTGGCTGTACTTTATCCACAGGAGTAATTGCTCAGCAGTGAAATGTATAAATTATTAAAAAGCTCCTTGCTGTCATTGCATAAATCTAATTCTTTTTTTGCTTTCTTTAGAAAAGACCTGAAATGAGACATACTCCAACCCAGCCACACTGCCTACATAATCTGAAAATGAGGATCTAAATCCCTTTAGACACTTACCATTTGAGTGGGGTGAATATCTTAGTCGGAAGTACAAATGAAATCATGACTCTGGTGGCGTAGCACTGGTAAAATAAAACAGAGAGACCATAAAACTTTAGTGTATGTCTGTCTAAAAACTGTCTTCTAAAAACGTTGGATACTGTCACTCTTTGAAGTGTTGGGGATTTTTTTGTTGTTTTTTTTTGTTGTTGTAGTTTAGTTTTGTTTCTGTTTACTTGTTCTTTTGTTTGTTTGTTTCTTTTTGGGTGTGTGTGAATATGGTTGATGTGGAATATATTAGAAAAAATTACACCCTAAATACATTCAATGGTAGACATGACAATGTACAACTTCCCCTGCCTTAATATGTTGAAAAATTGTGAAGATGCTTATTAGCACTGAATAAAAGATTGAAGAACTCTCAAGGATGCAACAAACATCTAACAGCCCTCTTCATCTCAGTCACTAATCTACAACTGTGCAGACACACAATAATTTCTGAAGCAAAAGGAAATCATTACAATATCCAAACGAGTTAGCCTAACATTTTTATTAATAAGAAAGGAAGTTAGCTTTTAGAACACTATGATACACCTACAGTCAGGGTGCATCAAATCATATTCATATGTTCAATATTATTCTACAAGAAAAAAATCTAATCATAATATTTAGTAGCAGTTTCATTGGTTCATACAATTAGACTGATCTGTGAATAAAAGAAAACAGTGTAGTTAAAATTCATCTTGGGAATACCCTTTCAGATATCTGACTTGTAACATTTAGTATGAACCAATTTTCTACAAATTCTAACTGCAAAGCCTTTTTAAATGCCAAAAAAACCCTTCTGTATTTTGAACTACTATTCTTCTCTTTCCTGCTCTTAACTGTCATTTAGTGGGAGTTCCTGTGATTAAAAATGGTACTGGGAAGCATTTTGTCAAAACTATTATTTGTTTTCTCTCCAGTGAATATCCCTGAAGAAACTAGAGAGTAACATCTTATTTTCTCTAGACACATATTTCAAACTGACATTTGGGGCTTTCAAAGCCTACAGTTTTCAGAACCTTCTTATTTTCTAGAATATTTTAAGTAAAAGGACATTAATTTTCTATAAAGACTGGCTTCCAGTTTTTATGTAGAGAGATATGTTTGATGTTCTTTAAAAATGATTGTAAGATTTCAGAGTGCAGCACCGACAACTACCAGAAGCAATGGTGCAAAGCACTGTTATGAAGGCATAACTTAACAGCTCTGAGAACAGGGAAAGGGAGATAATGGAAGAAGTATAAGTTTTAAGAAGAAAAACAACATGCCCACATTCATCACTCACATGAAATGTTATGAATTAGTGCAGAACACACAAGAGGTGTCATACACTATTTCTGACCCACACTCTCTGCTTCCAAAATATAAAAATTCAACTAAATTCATGCTTTCAAGCTGTATTGTTTCTTTAAAGCAGTGCCTGAAATTCAAACTGTTCTCTGTGGGATGGCAAATTCTTTACCAGTAGTATTCTGCTTCTTTGTTTGTGCTTCTGGGCATAGGCAACACTATTATACCTGTCTGCAAGATAGTGTTTACATTAGTCTGAAAAAGAGGTTTCATCAAGGCAAACTGATAAAGCCAGGATCCAGCACCAGAGGCTTCAGAGAAACTGCTTCTTATTGGATCTTATAATATTCATAATATTATTAAAATACATTGTTTGATTTAAGATTTGTTCCCTATGCCCAGCAATAATTCATGCCTCAGTAAGTCTTTAGCTTTAGCTCTCCAGACATATTTTTGCCAGAGAGAGAGCAGCAGTCTTGTCATCTGCACCCTTGTAACCCCAACTTCCCTCTAAGATTAGGAACATGCAAAGAATACCATACATGAAATTAGAATTCAATCTTGACAGCAAATTGACACTTTTTTTCTTTTTCATAGAACATTAGGTCTTCACACTATTTTTTTCTAAAAAGCCTAATATTTTATCTCTCCTTTTTTCTTCTTACGTTTTTTTTAATGCAAAGCAACAAATCAATTTTTTTATGATTCTTTTAAAATCAAAGTGAACATAACTTGTTTTTCATGTGTTTAAAGTTATATAATTGATACCGACATTAGTTTTACTAGCAGAGAAGGGTGCTGTGCTAACTTGTATTCCATCAGTGAACATAAATGTACATGACAGACCTCTTAGCAGAAAGATAGCAGAGGGCAAAGAACCTGAGCTGGAAATATGCTCAAATACATAATGAGAGGTAAATTCTTAAATTAGCAGAGGAATAAATTGGCAATTATTCTAAAGTGACTAATACTAAACTTCTTTTAGAATATGCCTTTAACAAGAAAGTAAAAGTTTTTAAGTCTTAGAACAATGATTTTTTTACACTCTATCAAAAGATTAGTGCTGGGAAAATTGATACATTTTATAACCTTTGTCAAATCTGGAAATATACTGAAAATCTATAGGTTTTTTCATAGTACTCTTACTAAATGCCTGGAAGGACAAGCTTGAACAAGTTTTGCAGTTACTCTTTTGGAAACATGAAAATATCACTCAGGGATATTATTACATATGTATGCCTATGAACCAGAAGGAGAATTAAAAGTGTAGAGAAATATGAGCAGAACAGACAAATTAGAAAATAAAAATACTTTTATACAAACTTGGAATTCACCTTTTATTTCCTCTTAATGGAAAAAAGAAAAAAAAAAGAACTATATTTTGTAGGATACTGCATATGATTATCAGTTTTATGTTAAGGAAAGCTGGGCTCCATCAAGCATAACAGTGACTTGGGAATACCATCTCTTCAAATGTCCATCATTTCCTCCTTCTTCTCCCAGTTCTATAGGCTGAGCATGACTACATATGATCTGGGCTGTCTTTTAGATCAGTTGGGATCAGCTGTCCTGGCTGTGTTCCCTCCTAACTCCTTGTGCACTCCTAGCCTCTTCACTGGGAAGCAGAAAAGTCTTTGACTCTGTGGAAGCCCTGCTCAGCAATAACAAAAACATGCCTGTTTTACCAACACTTTTCAGCACAAATCCTAAATATTACCTCATACCAGCTACCACAAAGAAAATTATCTCTATCCCAGACAAACCCAAAGGTTTTCCTCCATCCAGATAACTTGCATTGTAGATTAACTCAGCAGAAATGCAACAAAGGGCAGATACTGTGATGGGACTTCTACCATTCTCTCTTTCTTTGAAGCTGAACATGCATTTCGTGTTTTACCTTTTGTAGGAACAGTATTGTAATGATTAAAAGTTCTTTATTTCTGGAAGTCAGGGCCTTGGACTCACCACCTGGCTCTGTAAGCTCTCCCACCCAGAGCTCCTGTCTGGCTCTGCCATGGGGCCATTACTGACATGGCAGAGCTTGCCTCTCCTTGCTGGGGTATCAGAGCATCACCCTGTGTGGGCAAGGGTACTGCCCTACTTGGCTGTGCTGCTGCCCCTGTCTCCCCAAACCCCATGGCCCAGCCTGCTCGTCCTGCTTCCCGAGGACTCTGCTACAATACAATGAAAACCTGAAGTAGGTGGTATCCCATAATGACTGATGTTTTAAAATGGCACTCAACTACCAGTGCACAGCTCAGTGCATGTTAATGAAAAAAAACAAACAGCATCAACCTAAGGTGAGTGTGTATCTTCAGTGCATGGCAGCCTCTACATGCACATCCCATGATGTCTCTTAAACTTCAGCATGAAGCTTGAGTGCTTTTTTATTAGAAAAAATCCTTCTGTTAAAAGGGAATGAACTGATCTTAGAAATTACCATGTTCATTTTCACTCCTGAAACATTTTTCTAAGAGCAGCATGGATGACTTTATCCATAGCTAAGCAAGTATCAGAATATTTGTTTTCCTTCTGCTCTGTCTAGATTGTTGTCCTAAGGAGGGGTGATCATTACAAAACTTTAATGGTTGTGTGAAAAAAGAATTGGATTTTGTATTGAGTCTGGCTGGGATGGAGTTAATTTTTCCCATAGTGGTTTTCATCCTGCTGCACTTTGTATTTATAGCTTGTAGGATGCTGTTAACACACCCATGTTTTGGGTAAAGCTGAGCAGTGCTGTCTCTCCAATTCCATAACCAAAGGCTAGTAGGCTGGGACTGGGCAAGAGCTTGGGAGGGACACAGCTGGCAGAGCTGATCCAAACTGACCAAAGGAATATGCCATACCATATAGCATTCTGCTCAACAATAAAAACCTAAGAGAAAAGAGAATGGGGAAGATCATTTTGATATTAACACATTTGTTAACAAAAAGCAGCCACCAAGCATACTGAGACCCTACTTCCCTAATGTTAAGCAAAGAATAAAGTTTTTTTGTTCCCTTTAATTTAGCACATGGCCTTTGCCTTTATTAAGGCCACATGTGGCCTTTATTGAACTGCCTTCATCTTAACCCATGAGTTTCTTACTGTATTTTCTCCCCCTGTTCTGTTAAGGACTTGGTGGCTTAGTTAACCCACCACACCAGTGCAAACCATATTATTCAGAACTGCTTTACCCACTGAAATGACAAAATAATATGTCAGCATGGGGAAGAGAATTAAGAAAGCAAGACCAATCATATAGTTATGAAGAAAATGTGCTTTTAAATGTCCTCTAAAACAATAGACAGAGGCACAAACAAACTATATAAAAAAGACACACTTCCCTCAAAAATGCACCAATAAGCGAACAAATAAACCAAACCCCTAAGAAAAGCCAAATCATAAATTAAAAAAACAAACAAACAAACAAACAACAACAACAACAAAAAAAACAGATTTGATGAATGAGAGGATGGGCCTAGATGAGATGGAAAACTGAAAGGAATGACCTTGGACTTCATGAAGAAACCTAATGTGAGAAGAAAAAGCCAGTAAGGATGATGGGAAAGCAGAGGTATAGATATGTGCAGTGATGTGCCATTATTCTACCTACACCTGTATGTCTTCTGTGATCTGTGAAGTGTAATTGCTTTACAGGCAGAAGTTTATGCGCTATATACATCAGCTTCCTTGAGCCCTTGAGAAAAAAACTGTGAAACAAACTGTGAAACAAGGATGAGTTGCTGTTTTTAAGATGCTGATACATAACATAACTGATGCTTAGGGTTTTTTGAGGATGTGCATTGATGTTAGACAGGACTAAGATAGCTGAATAGTAGCTTGTTCCATTTTTATAAAGCCTTTACAGTCATTTAATTTCCTCTGTGACTATATTTACACGCAATCATCTTTTGTATTCTGAGGCTGTGGGTTCTCATGTCTTTTCACTCTTCCCTTCTAAAAATCAGTTACATACTGCTTCTCAGACTCTTTTACGACACTTTCTTTTCAGCCACCTGCTGACATAAAGTGGCATTGATATAGCATGTTCAGTTATCTTCACTTAAATTCACTCTTTCCTTTACAGAATTGCTTTTCAGTTCACTTCTGAAAAGCAGAGATGTCCACCTCCTTTTTGAATTTTTAAAAATAACTTCAGTTTCATGCTGAGCTTTGAGAAGCATATCTGTATGTGCATGAGGAGACTTCAATCCACTAAATATGTCTGTCCTGGAATGATTCTTAGATGTTGCTCAATGTGAAGCAATTTTGGGAAATCTTGTAGCCACATTGTGCTGCTCAAATTTGGCACCTCTGCAGGCTGGGAAACTTTATGAATCTTAGTAGTTCTTTCTTCTTTTTAATTTTTCAGTTTTTCTGAAGGTCTATCAGAGAATATTTTCTCCTAGTGAGTGGATGTACATTTGATTTCCTTTAAAATCAGTATTGCCTCTGTACATTTGGCAAGTGAGAGCCATTTGACAAAAATTACCTTTTTTTCATATTATTATTGGGATTTATATTTTTTATGTAAATGACAGTGCACTGAATTTCTTTGTTTTCAGGGGGTTTTTTAATTATTGTTTTTCTAGCAAACAAATGATAGAAATACTATCGTGCTAATGGTGGACATGACCCACTGAAACATCAGAATTCTTTTATTTTTAATCAGGTCTTTCTAGTTATGCATGAATTTCTGAAACAAAGTTTGTTTGTTGCTAGTCCTTTTATTGTGAATTTATCTTCTGTGCTCTTTACTTTGACATCTAGGTCTCTTATATCTCTATCTTATCTAGTGCACGGAGTATGTCTGACATAAATCAAACTCAGTTAAGAATACAATCAGGAGCTTCCAAGATGAAAAGTATTGCATAATTTTTGCTTCTTTGACAATGAAGGCAATCAACTATCTGATGATTTCAGTTGTCACCTTCTGGATTAAAATTTGGTCTGCTCATTGTCATGGGGTTGTAGCAACAAATACTTCATGTAATGAATGTCATCTCCTTCAAAAACAGCGGTTTATCTTCATTTTCAAATATTACATTTTCATTTCGTTTTTCTTTGATGGTAAAGACCTTAAATATTTGAGCTCCCCAATCAGACCAATTAAAAACAGTTTGCCTTTCTATTCTTACCATCACTTTTCCACTTTCACATTAAATCTTTTCAAGAACTTTTTTTGCTTTTCTTCATATCTCCTCAATAAGTGGTTGACATTATAGTTTCCAAAAAGTACTTTTAAAATATAGTTCATCAGATTTTTATTTACATTTGTCTTGCACTTTAGATAACTCCTTTACGCTTACCAGGCACTGACTGCAAATGATAATTGTTTTAGCTGCCCTGAAGCAGATGAGTATCTGTAGTATTTTTAGAAGAAAAATAGATTAGACCACCCAAAAAAACTCATGTTTGCCAGATAAAAAGCAGTCCACGTGGGAAAATATTTTACTGTAACAATTACTAAATCTTCCAATAGAACGCAAATGCTTACTATACCAATTCAGTCTTACCGCAACTTGCCATTTTCCAAAGATAATGTTATTTTTAGAAATCTAATATTTAACCACACCTCAGTGTTTATTAGCTAATCTGAGATATTTCAGTCATGGTGGAAATGGGAAGAATTGTCAATGCATAATTAAGAAGTATATTCCCATTGCAGCCATAAATTTTGCTCACTCCATCTCTCTCCAGTTTTTCACTCACTCCTTTCAACCTTTTCTTTATTACTGGAGTGGTGATTTCAACTTTTTCTATTTACATAAGACTGCGTCCAAGATGTTGCCTAATAAGTTTATTTTGACCTTCATGGCATGAAAAGTATAGAATATCATATATTACTACCTTAAAGAGAATTTAAAGGAAATAATTTTAGTTTCAGTGATTAGAAGTACTAACTATAGAAATAGCTGTAGAATAAATGTAGACACAGCACAGTGGCATATACTTACATACACAACAAAACTTTCAGATAAGATCAATGATAGTTCAACATTTCTATTGAACCACTGATGAAATGCAACATGGAGGCCAGCTGCCATGATAGGACTCGGCACTAAATATGAATTGACAGATGCAGGCAGGATTTTGAAAAGAAAATCTCCTCAACTCCTTAGCATTATTGGATGAGTCCTATAGAACTCTGATCCTACCTACTGCTTCACGTGGTACAAATTGATGTTAAATTAGGCCTTGCTTCTATCCACTGACCAGAAATCACTCAAGCAGAAAAGATTGCTTTTTTGAACACCTTGCTGAATTGCCACTTGTTTTTTTCACTGGAATGATAGGGCCCAACATTTTGTGTAATGCCTTAGACTACAGCCAAGCAGTTATTTTCAGGAATATTTCAATTCTCGCCACTATTACCCTGCACTCCACCACTGCCACTTTTCCACTTATGTGACTAAAATTAGCTTAAAGCAAATCCAAATTAATATAAAAAGGGTATTTTAGCAGTTTCTGTACATTTATCGATGCATTTCCTAGATGTGATTTAGTATAGTTCATAAATAGATGTAGTGACAAAGAGTAGGAAAGAATTTGAGAAAGTAAATGAGTGAAAAATGTTATTACTGAACAGGTCAATAGAATAGGCACCAAGAGCAAGAACCACTGGTATAGTTTAAGAGAGAGACGGCATTTTCAGTATTGTGGTTTATATGCGAAGGTGCCACTGCCTTTCAGGTGAGCTACAATTGTGTCTACCAAAAAAAAAAAAAAAGAATTATTACTTTGTAGCAAAAGGTTTTACCTATTTATAGGCTGGAAGCAACTTCTGAGGTTCACACTCAAAACATGCAGCATGCATTTAATATATCATATTTCCAATGTCTTTGGGTCCTGACAATTTTTTATCCACTGATTTTTTTTTTCTTCTAATCTTTTCCATAGAAGAAAAATTAGCTGTGCAAAATATGTCTGACTTTAGAGACTAAAGAACTTAAAATCCAGTTTCCTGAGTTTCATCCATGTTTTATGTGCAGATAACTGAGAAATGAATGGTGCACATCTTGATATGCAAAACTTTGATTTAGAGATTTAATATAGCATAGAAATGTCTCCTTTCTTGGTCTGTTCCTGCACACCTACTGATGTTTGAGCACTGTAATTTTTGACCTTATCTTCTCAATCTCACTTCTTTAAAGAAATTCTTCAGCAAGTCAGTCTAAAGTCAGGCAGGGAGAAACCTTTTTCTCATCATGTTATATATATAAAGGGGTTCTAAAAGATTCATCAACCAGTTAATGCTGCCATTTTTTAATCATTAATTCAGGAAATCTCTTTCCTTTAAACCTGAATGACACTTTAATATGTGTCAGCTGTTTCTATTAAGTGGATGGTCTGGAAGGAATGCAGAATTTGTGAAGGCCTATCAAAATTGGTTTCCATGATGCTGAAATACATGCTTCTAGAAAGAGTACTATGGTGTTCCTTAATAAACCACCTATGTATCTTATTTCTTCCAGAGGGAAGGAATCATCAGAAGCAGAAGGCTCTAGTTATATCTAATAAATAGGATAGTGCAAAGAAACCCATCAAACAACACACGAGAACTTACTGTATTTCACATATGCAGTCTGAATTGTTTACCACAAGCGGTTTTAGAAACAGTCTGGTATGTCCCAACTTCACTAAGACAAAAGGCTAACACTAAACATTTTAAAGATAGTTGAAATGATAGAAATGCAAACTGCAAATTCCAATTAATCTGTCACATTGAACAAACTGTGAGAATATATTTCAAGTTTCAAACGTGCAGTGTATGAGTTAAAACTTTCTTAGCATTGTGAATTGGCATCAATACTGAAGAAGGTGAAGACAAGCAAAGAAAAACCTCTATCTCACTTATGTCATGGACTATTGCTCATTAGCTGGCAATGCCTGGAATTAGCTTGCAGAATAATTAAGTATAATTTAATAAGTATAATTTCTTTGGAACTAGTGTCACATGTACCATGTGTTTGTCTGTCTGTGATAATCTTTACTTTATTCTCTGCAAGTCTTTATCTGAAGCTGCTCTTCAGCAGGGTCCTTAATTTTAATGACTATCAGGGATTCGATCATTACATGATGAATCTTTACCTCTCAGATGTGGGTGGCTTTTTAAAAAGTGTTCTCAATTTCAACAAGTAGTCTACTGCTGAATGACATTTTTAAATTGAATATTTTCAATTCTTCAGATGTATTATATGAGAGTTAATATATTTTTTGCCACTAGAAATGTATTGAAAAATCAGCATTTTTGATCTTTTGGAACAGTGAGTGAAGTAGGTGAGGGAAAGGAGTAAATTCAAGCGAGATATCTCTGAAAAAAAGTTATAATTATTTTTAAAATATTGGAGTCTTGTAACTTTAGCATTCTGTCATTTTTTTCCATGCATTTTTTCATCAAAGAATTATTTAGCTCTTTTTTACATTTGCAAAATAGCTGCAGATCAGAAGTTCAGATCAGAGAAATATGTAAACTTTTGCTGCTAGTAATGATTTTTTTCAATTATGTTTTCTTCTGAAATAACTCTTTTGAAGAGCTGGTTCAGCCATTTATAATGAATAACTATAATTTAAATCAACACAGACTTGATTGTTCACCTATGCTGAAGCTTGTTTTCTTCAATATTTGCCATCTGTAAATGGGCATTGAAGATTTTGGCCAAATAATTTGCTGTCTAAAGATTGTGCAAAGTTGGTCTGTATTCTCTATTAAAGGGAAGTTTAGGACCACTCTGAAGAAGTCTATTTCTTCTCCCAGCAAAGTTAATGTTTTTCAATCTGAAAATTCCAGAGTAAAATCCTCTGTAATTGGGTGCCTGGGTCACATGACAGCTTTTCCCTACTGATTTACTGACTATAATTTTTTATGTGTTTGTGATGAATAATAGTTTTAGACACTTGTAATGAGTACATGTACACTCAGAATTTTTTGACCAATGTTGACTGCTGTGACTCTCAGAATCTCATTGACTCTTTTATCATTGTTCTGGCAGCATAAATGGACTTTAAAGTAGACAGAAATTACTTTTACAATTATTTCCAAATCTGTCTGAAGTAGCAGAGTAGCATAAAACTGGCCAGTATAAATTAGAATGAGACTCACTGTATTTTCCTTATTTCAGTTTGGCTTTGTTTTTTTGTGGATATTTTTTTTCCTTAACTATAAAACTATTTCTCATAATCTAAATTTCCTTTAAAAATTGCTTGCAAGTTTCAAAGTTAAAAAATATCTTGCCATCAGGTATCATAACATTGTTGGAGGAGAGAGATGCCAGCTGTGGAAAGAGAGCTTAACCAGTCCAGATCTGTGACTTACTGAGCTCTGGAAAACTGCTTGCTGTGTTTATATGGACCGTTGCTATGTTTAAGGACTGTTTGCTGTTTAAAGTCTGTACCTCCTTTGAGGATTTTACCATGTTATATGTCTTTTCCTTTGTTTCCCTGTGTGTTCTTGCTGGAATTTTCCATGCCTCATGGCTTGTAACCCACCCCTGATTGGTCCCTGCTTGCAGCAGGGTACCATTTCCTTATATGGTCTGCATTTGCCCCTCCGTTCCCAGTTTTGGAGGCTTTTGCCTTGTATTGCCAACCCCTCCCAGGCTCTTCCCTAAACCCCTCCTAAGTTCCACCCTGTTCCAGAACCTTCCCTACCAATCCTATTTGAGCCGGGCACCATTTTCAATAAAAAAAAGCCCCTTTTCTACACCTCATCCTCGGAGTGTGAGCACTCCACACCCCTGTTTCCCTTCAAGACTGCAATAACATATAACTTTTCTTTCCACATTTCTACGTTTTAACCCCCAAAGGGTTCAAAGATAATAAAACAGAACTGTAAGATTTAGTTCTCGTATGTATTGAGGTAACCCTCCATCTTTTAATTTCTTGTTAATAGAACTGCAATTTAGACTCAATGGGTTCAAACAGCCAGGCTTTGATTCCATTAACATGCAGATTCCTCACTGGCTTTGGATCTGGAAAATTTTGTTCTACATCACATCTGCTTCACAGTCCCTGAGTATCAGAGAGCTCTTGTTCTGGTTGCCAGATTAGTCCCTTTGGGTTGTCTGCTGCAGGAAACAGAGCAGAGCTTTAAGTTGTGAAAAGGCATAATTTGGTTCCACAAGTCGAGAAGCTGTAAGGATGGTTGACAGCTATCATGTTACACCTTCCCTATACTCCTTCAAGCTGGCAGCAGGTCTCTGTTAAACTTGAATCTTCCCCCTTAAAGAATCATTGCTTTTGCAGACCTGTTAAAATGCTGCCTAGATGAATTTATGTCCCAAAGGTATGGGATTCAGGGTGCAATTTGAAACACTTTATGGGGCAAAGTCATAACATTAGACATTTCTTGCCTGAAGCTATAGAATTAGTGTAAGTTCATAAATACCTTGTAAATCCAAAATACAGTTTCTGAATGATTGTTCTTCAGTAGTTTGTACTGAAAATTATGTTTAAAATGGATTGCATTTGCCTGCAGTGTTGCAAACAGATTGATTATTTGATGATGGGGGAAAAAAAAAAAAACAAAAAACAAACCACCAAAATAACAGCAAGAGAAAACTAGTGTGTTGCCATGAAAGAAATTGCTCTATATAAACAAGAATAATGACATATTTGAAGAATTTCATGTGATGTGGGAAAAATGTGTTTTATATCTCCATCAAAACAAGACGTATAAGAAAGAATCATGTCAGATCACTGTAAAGGCTTTTTGGGGGAGAAGGAGTAAAACAGATCTAAACATTATTTTACAAAGATTTTGCTGCTTGTCCACAAAGCTCTTTAATGTACCATTTATTTTATCAGTATTTTGAAATCAATAGACATTTATAATGAAAAAGTTTAAATGGGTTTAACTTTACCTTCCCCCGTAAATGTATCACTAGCACATGAAATACATATAGGGATAAAGTAGTGTGGCTGCCTAATAGGCAACATTCATCAACCTCTTCCACTTTTTCTTCATCTTTTTGTTAAAACAGTTTCACTATAGACCTAGGATTTCTTTGGTTTTACTTGCATCAAATCCCTTTATAATTATTCTTGGTTTGACTTAATACCCCTCAAAATTTCTTCTTCCTTTGGACAATGCCTCAAGATGGGACTGAGTACAAATATTTTAAATCAGGGGATTATGCCAAAGGAATAGGGAAAAGAAAAAAATAATGTTTTTCTTTAAAGTATCTGTAGTCAAGGCCTGGATTACTGGTTCATAGTATCTGCAGCTCTAATCAGGCTGCTGAAGTGAATCCACTGTTGATTATTTGAAACAGATGGATGGGATATTGAAGCCCTCTCAGAAGAATCTGCTTTCTTAATTAAGATTGAAGACCATTGCTTCAGCTTTGGCTATAAAAACCCAATAGGATTTATATATTTGCATGAATTCCCCAGAATCTGCTAGTTTGCTGCAGCTAATGACCACTCTCATAACCTGAGTTTTGCTCAAAGTCTTCTTATAGACAACTAGCTCATCTGAACTGGTTAAAGGGAATTAAATTACTTTCTTCAAATTCTTCAACACCTTTCCTCCAATTTTTTTCTTCAGAATGCCTCCAAATATATAAAAAAGAATATCAATTAATAATAATCTGTTTAAGTACTGGGTTCTATTATATGTTTATTCTTACACTGAAAAGACTGTTCAGTGTCCCACTTTTCCTCCAGCTGCATGGGCAAAAGAAAAGATTTCTGTAGATCCTATACCATGTTTTTCAACACTGTGTTGGAATAACACAGAATCACAGAATTGCTAATAAAAGGGACCTCTGGAGATAACCTAGTCCAACCTCATCTAGTCCAACATCCCTGAGAAATTTTAAATACAGTAGAACATCTCACAGTATGTTCATGTAACTGAATCTATACCTGTTCAACTAATTATGGAGTGATAAACTACTCTCCAGATTACATTAATTATTTTTTATTCACGCTCTTCTACATTTCTTGGAAGACACCCATCTCAGACATCCATCTCATACCGTTGATGGACACCTCTACTCTAGAAATGTAGAGAGGATAGTTGGGTGCTATCCTATGGTGGTGGAGGAAAGCTGTCTTCTTCTTCTCTCTGTTCACTGACTGATATAGAGGAAACTTGAATACCAACTATATTATTAATTCAGAAGTTATTGCTGCTAGAGTGTGTTATATGCACACTCAGTTCAGGATCTCTCTGAGACTGGAAAAGCCAGACAAGAAAGATGAGTTCACTCAGTCTGAAAGTACACAGACTAGTAATTTCTGCGATTTTGAACTCATCATGTTAATGATTCAAGAGACTGTTGATTGCTGTTGATTGTGAGAAAGTGCTACAGTCATCAGTTATAGGACTTGGGTGTTCAATTTTGCACAAAAACAATATAAGAAGTTTCATTTTCCAGAAAAAATGCATCTCTTTCCCTTCCAAGCACAGAGGCATTTCTTGGTGTAGATGATTAGATTACTAAAGACAGAGTTTTTCTGGAGATGTCTGTTTGAAGTACAGATCTTTAATGCATATATCTCTTTAGTGCCTAGAGCTGCTCTGGGAAGTCATAACTTGAACTGGCAGTGCTATGCTAGAGGTCATGATCCAAGTGAAGTTGTGTTGGTTGCAAACTGGATTTCTCGTCTCACAGAAACTTACTTATTCCTGCCAGTATTTAAGATAATAATACTGATGGAAATAGAACCCTTTATGCAGAAGTGGTTCCATAAGTAAAAAGTCTGGAAACTATTAGTAGTGGTTACTGTAAATAATTGTAAATAACGACCTACAGAAATAGACAGAAATCTTGCTAACTCCTGAATAAATAAATTCTGAATTCTAAAACTGAGGCATCAAAGACAAGTGAGAGCTTTTTGGAGGTAGTAGTAACTCATGCATGTCTTTCTCATTTTCTGCTGACTTTAGTTGTTCAGCATTTTTCTTTCCTTGTTTGTGCTGTCAAGATAGACTGCAAACATTTTCAGTGGAGAATTTTTATTCCTTCATGTCTTCAGCACATGTGCACAATACAGTCAGTACTACAGAGATCAATACAATTACTATTAATAGGTCTATCCGCATGTGTTTAGCAGTGTTAAATGTAGCAATCACGAAGTAGAAACCCTTCATATGATCTGCAGGTTATTAACAATATTCCTCTCCTTGTAATTGCTTTCTTAAGACTTCAACTTTGCTTAGCCACCTAATCACCAAAGGTCAAAGTTGTTACAAGTTAGTAAGAACACAGGAGAGATCAGTTCACTGAGTCAGTTCTCTTATACTGGACTCTCTTAATTTTTGAATGTTTATACTACAAATTGTATATTGAACTTCCAATAGTCCTGATACTAAAACTAAGGTTTCTTAACTTTTTGTTGGCTTAGTTACTCTCTGCATTTGGAAAGGAGCATTGAAAACAAACAAACTGTTATGGATTTAAAATCTTGGAATTTTTCTTTCATCTAACAACCCTGCGCCTCAGAGGGATCACCTCCTCTCTCTTTTTTTTCAACCATGGAACCAGGAAAAAGACTGCCTGCCCCATGGAAAAGAGTTCCACCTAGCCCCCTCATGAACTGCTAACAGTGGATCATTTGCAGTAGCTGCCTGGGGCACACCTGACTCCTCAGGCTACAAGCTGGGTGTTTGGGAACTCGTGTGAGATAAGAAAGGTTTCCTGTCTTCACATCAGTGACTCAGTGTGATAACGCCCCTCTGGAGAGCCCATCAGCACCTCCACACCCAGCCTGAGGGGTCATGTCTGCTAATGGGCCATCAGGGTTTCCAAAAATATGTCAGAGTGTAAATCACCCATTGTGAAACTCCCCGCCCTAGGGGAGGTACTGGGCACTCCCACCTGAGCCTCAGCACATATAAACTGGAGTTTTGGGACTGGGGCTGTTCAGATCCAGAGGAGGACCAGAGCCTCAGCAGGACTGCAACTGCCACTCTTGACTGCACCTGGACCATCCCCTTCACTGACAGGTTTGTTCTTTCCTTTTACTTTGTACATAGGAGGGCCAGGTGGTGCTCAGCACAGGGGTTGACAATTACTATTCTGTTTGTGCCCCAAGCTGCTGGGACACACACTTTTTTTGTGGCTTAAAGGGACTTCTTCCTCTGTAGCCTTGAACTGATTGTGATTTTTTTTTATTAAATTATAGTTCTGATTTATAATCTGTTTGTGAATTAGATTCGTTTCTCCTGCTGGTTTATCTTTAAACCAGGACATAAATAAACAAAAACCCAAAGTCATAATAAAAAAAATTACATTGGTTTGTGGTAATCAACAGTATAGTTACATCTTTTTGGTATTTTGCAATACCAAAATACTTTTTTGCAAGCTTGACTTAGCTGTTCTCTTATTGGCCTTTGACAAATTGCTATCAAAGTTGGTAAAAATTCCCAGAATGGAGTAAAAGAGAATAATGTTCAAACATTGGATAATATCTTACTTTCTCTTGTGTAATTTCCTTTAAATTATTTACAGAAAAATTATGTAGAGCTGGATTCATCAAGCAGCAGGTGTCTGCAATATAGATGTCTACATCTGGACTATCTACCCTGCTGTCAGTGTGTAATCAGTCAAAAGAAACAGGTGCTTAAAATAAAGTAGATATACTTAAGTCCATAAAGAAGAGTTGTGCCCTAGATGTACATCTTTGGCACAAACAAAATCCACATGGAAGGTGTGCTCCTTATTAACATATTTTCTGTATCTCACTTTAGATATCTTTAAAATATTAGCTTAATATTAGCAAGTAGGTATTTTAGGAAATTAGATAAGATCTTCACCTCAACAGTTGAAAACAGCCATAACATCATAAAATGTCATAAAAAGCACTTAAGAAGTGTGATAAGCTTGACCTCAAATGCATACAAACAATACATGCCTAAAGCTCTTTTTCTCTTTCATTGAGGAAAAGTCCTTGCCACATCATTATGAAGACATTACCTTTCCCTTACCTGCAGCATAGACTGACCTGGCCTGACACCAGTATGTGTCTCACATAGCCTAATGGCAATGATACAAGCCTATGGATCTTTTCACAGACAATTCCTGACATCTTACAAGAAAACTGATCTATAGGTATCCTGAGTCTTGGTATTCAGTAAAAAGTGGAAACCAGAGCCTCTACACTTAACCTAGGTGTCAAGGAAGCACAAAGCTGGATCTGAGAAAGTGTGAAATATTAGACTACTTCCTGAAGCAAGACAGTGTAGGTATAATCATCAAAGACACAATCACCAAAGTAGGGTCCTTGCTGATGTATCCTTACAAAATCCAGTGAAGGTCTTGAAGAGAAATCTGAATCTAAGTCTACAATATACAGAATTGCAAAGATTTTCTATGGGTTCATATCTCCTGATGAAGGCTTGATCCTGGTTCTAATAATGAGAAATGTCCTTGTTGCTACCTAAATTCTGCTAAAGGTACTGTCTGACAAGAACAAAAATATCCCTTTCTATTGAGTTGTGAATTCTCTGCGGTGTGATGTAGAAGTCCAATATCGAAACTACAGATTTGTTAGTCTAACCTCAGTAATTGAAAAAATTATGGAGAAGGTCACACTTGGTGCTGTTGAAAGGCATTTGAAGGGCAATGCAATTATCAGGCACAGTCAACACAAATTCATGAAGGGAAACTCCTGTCTAACTAATTTTATATCCTTCTACAATAAGGTCACTTGCCTAGTGGATGAAGATTTTCTGGATTTTAGTAAGGCCTTTGATACTGTCCCTCACAGTATGCTTCTGGACAAATTGTCCAGCTGTGAGATGAGCAGGTACACAATGTGGTTTGCTAAGAACTGGCTGAAGGGCAGAGCTCAAAGGGCTGCAGTGAACGTGGCTACATCTGGCTGGCAGCCTGTCGCCAGTGCTGCTCCTCAGGGCTCAGTTCTAAGGATGGTTCTGTTCAGTATATCTGTCAATGGTATGGATGCAACTTTGTTGATGATATCAAAGTGAGAGGTGTTCTCTCAAGGGACAAGTATACCTTGCAAGTTGCAATGGTTTGGACTTGTTATGAAAACGGTATTTATAACATACATATGTTTTATTTATTGTTGAATAGTACGGGAGAGGAGTGGCAGGAAAAAATCTGAAAGTGCCTTCTTGACTTTCATATTTAATTTACCATCAATAGAAAAACAATTCTATAAGACAAGGTGTCTTTTTTCTTTTTCTCGACAAAAAATATTTGCACCATTAAACGGTAATATAAGTGGACTGAAAAGAACAAAATTGAAGTTAAGACACTTTAAACACAGGAACTTAGCACAAATTGAAATATAATATTTGGTTCTTACAAATGCAAGAAGTCACCCTACTCTGTTGTATTCTGCACCTAGAACAGAGTATTGCAGGGCACAAGTATAAATTGGGACAGTGGCTTGAGAACAGCTCTGTAAAAAGTGATCTGGAGGTGCTGGTCAACAGCAGGCTCAGTGTGAGTCAGCAGTGTGTGTTCTGGTAGCCCAGAGGGCAAACCCCAACCAGAGTGCATGACCAGTGAGTCAAAAGAAGCAATTATACCACTGTATTCAATGTTGGTGTGGCCTCACCTGGAGTTCTGTGAGCAGTTCTGGACCCCACAAGTCAAGGATCTCAAGAAGGATCTCAAGGTATTTTCAGGCATCCAGAGAAGGGCAACAATACTGCTGAAAGGGCTGGAAGGAATGTCTGGTGAGGAGTGTCTGAGGACTTTGTGTTTGTCTGATTTGGAGAAAAAAATGTTGAGGGTCATGTCATTGCTCTCTACAGCTGCCTGAGAAGGGCAAGTGGAGAGGGAGGTGCTAATCTCTTCTCCCTGTGATCCAGTGACAGGACATGTGGGAACAACTCAAAACTGCATCAGTTCAAACTTGACATATTTTTCCAGAAAGGGTGGTCAAACACTGGAACAATCTTCCTAGAGAGCTGATCAATGCCCCAAGCCTGTCAGTATTCAAAAGACATTTGGACAAATACCCTTGACAACACGATGTAATCTTTGGTCAGCCCTGAAGCCGTTAGACAGCTGGACTGACTGATAGTTGTAGGGCTCTTTAAACAGAAATTATTCTATTATTCTATTCTATTCTATTCTATTCTATTCTATTCTATTCTATTCTATTCTATTCTATTCTTCATTGATTTTCACATATTTTCAGTTTGTCTTAATATCAAGCAAATATTAGAAAAATAAGATTACATAAATAATTTCAAATATTTGAGACTAGTTTAAGGGATGTGAGAAGGACTTTGAAATGGATTTCTTTATTAGGAACGTGACCTTGACAGTTCAATTACATTACATTATGTACGGGTTTTTGCCAGGTAAATTTTCTTTATTGTAGCTTGTATGGTGCTATGGATTGGATTTGTGATGAAAACACTGTTGATAACACACTGATGTGTGAGTTATTGCTGAACAGTGCTTTCACAGCATCAAGATTTTTCTGCTTCTCTGTATTTGCCCTAGTGACATTCATCTCTATTTTTCTATGTAGTGGGATAATTATACTACCTCTGATGTGAATCCTTGTTGAATGTACCCTGGTCTTCCAAAACTTTTGTTCAATGACTAAAAATATGCATTCTCTAGGTTCCTAAAATGGTACAAAGTTCACTAAATTTAAAAATTTCTCATTCTTCTGTACTCTTGACCCTTCCACTCCTGACATGTCTTTCATTTTTTCAAATTAACTGACAGAGAAGCTAATGGAGAAAACAAATTCTTTTTTCAACTTTCCTCAAAACAGTTTTAAAAGAAATATTATAACACAGCAAGCTTCTCAGTTTTTGAAGAGATAATTTGTTTATCAGCTTCAGTTTTAATTTCTACATTGGTCTATATGTGCAGACTAAAATCAACTGAAATATGAAGTTCTACTCTGGCTACTGCTCTATCTTCCTTTCTCTCACAGCAGTTCCAAAATAGTGCAGCAAACTGGCCTTCAAAATAATCCTGTTTACAGCAATCTGTTCATGTGAACATACAAATTCTCTGAATTTATAATTGCCATGGGAGATAGCAGAGAGGTCTGATCTTATTATTTGTCTGTTCTTACAATGTTTCGTAAGAACAGAAGAAAAGCTATATATATACACTTCCGTACTTACTTTCTTGTCTCTTTTATTGGTTTGTTTTTCATTTCTAGAAACTGAACCTGAGACAGGTACCACGTTTGCAATGAGGTACACAAGGACTCTTTTAAATTCATAACAAACAGGTTTATGAACTATGTAGCAGCAAAACAAACAAACAAAAATCACTTCGTTCATCACTTACTCTTTTCTGAAGTATTTTTTTTTTTAATTTTATTTTCTCCCTTGTCTAAGGTGAAGGAAAATATTAATTTATTAAGCAGGTTCAAATCCTGACAACAGGAAAATATTCCCATTAAGCCAGAGAATAACTGGGAAAAAAAAAAAAGTCTGAATGTGAATGCACATTAAACTGACACAAATTAAGTAACACACAATACACACAAGTGTCTGTCAAGCAGGGGTCACATGATAAAATTTTCCACTTAGAATCATGTTTAGCATATTTCACTTTTTTCTTTTTTTTATAATGGAGGAGATATAATTTAAATTTGAGTTATAGTAACTTTAAAAAGCCATTTTACTGGAAATGAACAATTGCTCAAAATAAGGTGAGAGAAAAACAGAGGGGTTTTTTTTTGCTTTCCCCCGAATTCTGTACTAATCAGAATAATCTGATATTTAGGGGCTTTTTAATATTTTTCGTCTAATCTCACATTCATTTCTTACCCCCTTGGGAATATTCCCTATTTTTAATCAAAATGCGGTAGATAGACTTAGTCAGTGTTGAACATCCTTTTTGCTTAGTTCTATAACTTTTGCCAGTTACAGAAGACACAGACCTGTTTTAAACATTTAATTTTTTTTTATATCTTTACTTTTAACAAGGCAAGAACTCATTAAAAACATGTATTATTAATGCATTTTCCTCAGGTTTTTTATTTCTGTCAGTTCTGCTCTTCTACAAATTCACTTTGTGGTTGGAATCAAGGGGCTTTAGGGAAAACGTTCCTTCAGACCAATACACAGAGCTTTGATTTTGTAAAGATTCACTTGTAAATTAACAACTTTTGGTTACAGTTGCTGTTTCCAAATACTTCCAATTGTGATGATGGTGTGATCAATTTACAACAAAAATAAAGCTGGGTTGAGCACATGTAAGAGTATCAGCAGTGCATTTCAAGAGAACAGAAGTTCAGATAAAGCAGTGAAGATAAGTCCTAGGGTTTCAGGAAATTTAACAGAAAGAAATCAAATACATGAAACTTATCCTTGCCCTTTTTTAGGTCACACAAAAAGTAGAGAACATTAATACTGATACCATCTGTTCATTTTAAAAGCAGTTTGCAGTGACAATAATAGTACATTTTTGTTTCATTCTAAACAGATCAAATATTAGGCCCGAATGTGTTCTTACAGATTAAGCTTGAATCAATGGAATCTCCAAATTCAGCCAGTCATATTTGTCTAATAATGGCATAATTAAATTAAGAAATTCCTTGAATGGTGTCAGAACATTACATCTGCTTGAAAGCTGTTTGGTGACTTGTGAACTAAGTCAGTCATGCTGTTACACCTGCTATTATGTAAATGTAATGACATTTGTCCTGAGTCATGCTTCTATTGGCAGAATCCTGAGGGCATGTTCATAGCTTGTAACACAACACAAGGTGAGCAGCCCTCAGTAGGGTTCAAAGAAATTGTTAGTTCACAAAACATGTTTCAAATTTGTGGATAAACACTAAGGTAAATAAATCCCAGAAAATATGACTCATTATTCTGGGTCAAATCTACTGAGCCTTCCCTCTGAAAATATATTTACTTGAGGTATGCTGTGCTGACTCATGTATCTCCCATTTTCAGACTTAGTTTTACTACACCTGTATCATGAAATCTCCCTTCTGCAGCAAAGACACTGAGGCTACAACTTAGAGATTTAGATTCTTTGTCAAGCCATAATGCATCCCCTGAGAAGTGAGTGATGTAGAAATTTAAACCACCCCTTTTTTTCCACAGCTAGTACATATAATTTTGCAGAGGGTTTTGGTTTCCCAACTAGTCCATTAAGAACCTGTGTTGGTGAATAAATTAATGAAAAAATTAAATTAAATGCTTAAAAATAGAATTTTGTACTCAGTAAAAAAAATATTTCCAAAAGAGAAATTACAATATATGCAAGGGGCATACATGCTAGGACTACTGCCTCATGAGATGTATGGTAGCACACATACTTCACTCTAGCATATAATTTGTTTACTCAAAATATATTTTTTAGCTTGAGGGGTTTCAGAATTTTAATGAAAAATTTCTTGATGCACTTTTTATTATTTAAAAGGAAAATGCTGTCGAGAACATCACAAGCATTGTAAATTATTGTTTATATGTCAGGATGCAGGTGCCACTGTCAAACCTATTTACAAACATCAGTGTTCCTTTTTAGAACGAGAAAAAATATTTGGATAATCAGAATATATTACTGAACATATATATTATTGTATCAAACATGCACTATGTTAGGTACTACAGAATTATCAGGATGGATAACTAGTTGTACAGAACATAAGCTAAAAGTGGGGTTTAAGATAATGGACTACTTGGAATTTCAGTTGTTTTATAAGCTTGATAGGATGACAGAATACTTGGGTTTGTATTTAAAGAAATCTACCTAAAAGAAGGAATGAATTATATATGAAATAACTTTAATCCCTTGATATCATCTATCCTACTGAAGTCATTGACAGAAAAGAAAGGACTGTTTCTGCAGAGCGATATGGTATCCTTGTCTTTTTCTGTAACTGAAATTTCTGTATACTCTTAAATGCATAGTTTTGTGATTGAAGAAAATGATCACAGTGAAACATATATTTCAGCAACCTAACAGTTAATAAAGTTAAAAATATTGTGATAGAATAATGGCTTGCTTAGTAGCTTCTATCAGTGGTTTAAAAGCTAGGTATTTCAAAATTCATCAGAATTACACTCTCACATAAGACCTCAACAAACCCATGGACAGCAAACTCTAGTGCACTGTCATACAGCTGTTTGACAATATAACAGTGATAGCCAGAAGATGTCATTTCCAAAAGAGCCGGCACAGCTATTCTGGGAAACTTTTCCTTTTACAAAGAGGCACAGACTATGTTTAAAGATAACAATGTGTTTAGTCAGAATATTTCAGCTTTTTAGACTAACAGAGAAATTAAGGACACATAAATATATGGCAATCACAAAAAGGATAAGGTGAAGTTTTTTGCTAATTCCTATTATGCAAAGAAAAATCTCATTAGTGATAGAAATGTATACTGGCTAATGGATCTTCTAGAAAAAGGGTGGTGATATGAACTAAGTAATAAATTGGCCTCATCCTTTTTTAGACCTTCTGAATAGAACGAAAAGTTAAGTTCAGTGGGCATTAGGACAAGCAAAACAAAAGTGTAAAATATATTATGTTATACATAAAATCTATTTTGAATTAATATTTATCCACTATTATTGGATATGTATGCAGGAATACATATCTATCCCATTCCTGGCTTTGAATTAATGAGTTTTGACATTAATTCACATAGAGTAAGATATTATCCTTTTTTTTTAGTTTTTGTCATTCAGCACAGTAGAATTAGTTCCTGTATGGATAATTCGTTATTTAAAGGAACATTAATGCTATTCTAGCACTACAAATATCAGCAATCAGAATTAAATGGGACGGCAAAAATTTAAGGTCACAGTTGAGAATTGTACTTAACATTCACAGATCTCTTTCCTGCTTTGAAGTATTAACCTAAGTGTTTATCAAAGAAGGCACAGCCTTAACCTCTGATTACTTAAACAGAATAAAGACCAGATGTTATAATTCCATCTTTGGGTTCAAATGACATTTCTCTTTAAGAAGCAATGCATTTTATCATAGCAATTTGTGTTAGGATAAGAAGTCATGAGGTATGCTGCCAAGTTCTCTTGGTTCATTTGTTACAATTTTTGCACCTGACACAATGTCATGGGGTCAAGTCTCAGAGTGGCACTCTTTAGCTCTCTACTAATAGAAGAGCTATCTGTAGTTTAGGTGACATTTTAAAATAAGCTCACTGGCAGCTATCCAAATGTATGCTAAAAATCATAAGAGGCATTTTCAGATAAGAGCACTCTCGTGGGCAGCATCTCTTCTCTCTATAAAACTCACTCTGATATCCAAGATTGTCTGAGCTATTGCTGAGCACATCTGTAATGACTGCTTCATTTTCTTCAGTGTCATTTTGTAACAAATACCTCATTATCCTTCAGAGTTGTTCAGTATCTTGGATTGAAGTAACATTTTAAAATCAAATTCTATTCAGAAGCTGCTAATCTATGCAACATGAATTTTTGTCTCTTATAAATCAACTCGTTGATTCTGGTAACTGTTTTACTTTTTATATGCTAAGGTAACAGACAGAAGAGTAGCCTGTCCAGTGATTAGTTAGTAGGCTATAGAAAAGTACAAAACCTGAGCACATGAGGGTAAGTGTTCCTCTAGGAGTCTGTCTGTGGTGAGAGCTAGAGAGCATATACTTTTTCTCTTATCTAACAAAAAAGTCTGTTGCAATTGCAGTATAAAAATACAGAATGTTTCCACAACTTTTAGCATATTTTGGAGAGCAACAATTGTTGAAAAATTTAATGAAATCTTTAGAAGTTTAATTAGGAAGGGCTACAGTACATACCTGAATGTGTACAATAAATGTACACTAGATACATATGGATCCTGATAAACTCTTCATTAGGCTTTCTACTGACCTGTTCAAAAACAAGAAACCAGAAAAATAAAATCCCAGTATTCTGACCCTTAAATATCTTTAATATTAAATATTAAACAAGGATGTCCTTGTTCATCTTATGATAAAAATTAAGTTATTTTTATTGTTGGTAACTATTGACTTATCCATCTTTAAATATATGTGGTTTCCTTTGTTAACACTTTCTGATTCTACAGATAATTCCTTGACAAAGTATTTTTGAGCAGTTGTGTTTTGATAGCTGATGGAATGGTATTTTGATCTTGCATCAAGGCATTTGTGTATTTTAATTTTCAGTGGCTGGGATATTAGTGTGTTAGGTTCTGTCCAACAAAGAAATAGAATTCAAGAAATATGATTAAAATCAGTTACTCTTTTGTGTCTAACTCCACTGAACCTGTGTAAGAGGTTGTGGTGCCATAGGCACTCCTATGAATTGCCTATTGCACACACAATAAGTAGTTTGAAGTCTGAGGAGAAAGGGGTAATTTATCTTTATCAAACTACAGTTACAGCTGTGTTTGAAAGAGTCTGTGAAATTGGAGAGCTCTAAATGGATTTGATGTTGTATTGACTGAATTCTTCAAGAATGTTTTTTTCAAATAATAAAAAAAAAGAGTTAAAAAGAAAGAAATGATAAAAAAAAAAAGATGTGGGAGATCAGTACACAAGAAACACCAAACAAAACAAACTAACTGAAATCTGAGTTTACATCAAGAATGAATTTCTGTATAGGTTCATAATTTGCTTAAATCTCAGAGTGGCTAAGGAATTACCCTTTCATATTCAGGTTGGCACCACAGTNTTGTTTGTTTGTTTGTTTTTTTTTAAACATATTACTAATGTTTAAAAATTAGGCACCATCGGAAAGAGAAATTATTGTTCTTTTAAGTCTCATGTCACAACATCTTCCAATCAGAGCCCAGAGAATTTATAGCTATGAAAAGTAATTGAAAATGTGTCCACTTCATACATTTTCATTTTGCGATGCTGAAACATTGTGAAACCTTAGTGAAGGTTTGTGTTCTTACTGCATGATATAATCATATGACAAGGACAACTGACTGGGCATAACAGAGAGGCAGGTCCTTGAGAGGTAGCTTTCTGTGATATACAGGAGGTCAGACTGACTTATTAATAAACAGATATGAATAGCAATAAAAGAATGTTCCAAAATATAAAACAGAAAATTAATTAGGAAAATTATGAATGTAGTATGGAATAGCTACATGCTGTTTCAAAAGTGAATATAGTAATCTTGAATTTTTTACTGGAAAAGATGAAGAGTCACTGAGACTAATGGAGTTTGTAAAGACTAAAAATAAAAATATTTACTTAACAAAGGAGGATAGTCACCCAGGACACAGTACTGTGACCTCCATTATTTATCTGTACCTTGCTGAAACATTTCTTTGTATCTCATTGATACATCTTTCCTTCTTTATCTCTTTCAAATCCAGGATATAGTAAATAAATGCTTTTTGTGTGCATTTCAGCAATACATGCAAGTGATCTCTAACTTAGGTGATGTCATTTTGTTACACATCAGGTTTTATTTCTCTAGTGCATCTTTATATAATATATAATAATATATACAGAGCTGTTTCAGTGCCACCTTTGCAGTATAGTGAAGTGTGGTGGATATGGATGAAGTGAATATTTAGGCTTCATCACCAATTAAAAAGATTAATATCAGCAGACTGTTATACAAAAACCCTGTACCTGTATTTGAACATTTCTGTTACTCTTTTTTATATATGTCCTATGTGATCTCTTTTTCATCATACAGAAGAGCTATTTGATGACAAGTGAGGGAAGAATCAGTGCAACTTTCTGAAGAGTTTGGGGTTTTTCCATTAGGACGTGATATTCATAACTGAATTAATAAATTAACAAAAATTCAGAACATAGAATAATGCTAAAAAACCTGCTTTCCTGAGACCATATGTAAATTTACTGAACAAATGGACCTGCACAGGTTAATAATTTTTAATTTCATTACAATTTACTTTTAACTGAAGTCTAGTAGTACTGCCTATATTTTAATTATACTGTGTTTCAAACAGCCAAATACTTTCAATACAAAATGTTATTCAGATGATTTTTCCAGAATCAAAAGAGTTGCATTAGATGCAAAGAAAAGATGTTGCCTGAGCCTAACAATGTTGGCAAAAGCAAACTTTCTTGACTGAAGGACTCTTCACAGAATCAACATCTGTATCTCAAGGATTATATGACATTGGAACATCAAATTTAAAATGTAGGAAAGCAAAAACAATGAAGTCAAATGGCTTTAAAATATGTCTTCATCTTGGCTGCAGATACTATTTGATTGTATCACATGCAATAACATCAGAAAGTTAATCTACAGACAAACATCTTAGATGAGAAGATTGCTAGTCATAGATAATTAACATGATTAAAATACATTGGTCAATAACAGTGGAAATAATTTCTGATTCTGACTTCAATTATAGGCATGATAGGCAGTGGTACAACTGACATGAAAAGTTCCTGACAAAGCTGAGCTAGCAGACTTCACAGTTCTAGGCAACATGCAGTATAATTTCAGTGACTCAAGCCTGTGTTATAATTAAGGACACATTGAGGTCTCCTATTCCACTTAACTCTGTGATGCTTTAAAAGCTTACTAGACATACAAACAGCCTAACAAAGCTTAAGACAAATTGATAGTGGGAACGGAGACACTCTCAGACTGTGTATGTCTGACTTGCACTTTTGGTGTAAGCCTGTAGGGAAGCAAGGGGAAGGGTCCCAGTTAGACCCCAGCTATTTTCTGTCACTTGGGGCAGACAGCTTGGGTTTGCTGCTTTTGTGCTGCAGGGAAATGACATGCTTCAGCCCCCAGCAGCTTGCTGCTTAGTATGGCCTCCCCTCTACTAAGCTTCAGGTACAGGATCAACCTTTACTTTCATTTTTCTTAAGCTTTTCTCTGGGTTTAGGAAATGAAAAGGATGAGTAGGTTGTTGCTTAATTTATTTTGTCAGCATGACTTTTGCATTTAGATTTCCAAAGCTGATTAGAGGATTAAGCTGCACAACTGCCATTAAAGTCAACCTCCTTTTAGTTAGTTTGAGAATTAAAACATGCATCTTTGCGTTTTAGAATTTAATGATGGTATAAATTTTATATACAAACCACAGGATTCTCTAACAAGGAACATTTAAAATGAGTATTTTCTCAGCTAGTTTTACAAGAAACTTTAGCTGGACAACTGATGGAAAAAATTAAAGGGGAAGAAAGGGAGTAGAATGTGTCCTCAAATAATAAATGAATTAATTCAAATTTTCTGAATTTTAGCAAGATATGCATACAGATATGAAATAAAATTCAATTAACTCATATCAGTGATAATCAAAAACTGAGAAGTCATATGAGAAAAACATGGGTTTAGGAAAGCTTTGAAAAATGGTGACCAGAAAAAAAACTAGTAGTAATAAAATTGTTTGTTGTGAATTAATACTTGTTTAACTTTTGTCTTGCATTTTTTTGCATTGATCATGATTACAAATGTCATACTTGAATCCATATTTCCAGCTTCCATAAAAAAGGTGTATCAACACTGCATGATCTGACAGCACAGTAGTCTTTTGTTCCTAAAGNCTTAACTTTTGTCTTGCATTTTTTTGCATTGATCATGATTACAAATGTCATACTTGAATCCATTATTTCCAGCTTCCATAAAAAAGGTGTATCAACACTGCATGATCTGACAGCACAGTAGTCTTTTGTTCCTAAAGAACAAAAGAATAATTAACTACACTGATGCCTGGGATGTCTGATTTTTCATTTGAGATGTTGTTCCTATTATTTCAATAACATTTCTTATTATTTATCCTCTGGACTGCCACTGGATTTGAATGCAATGACTGAGTATTCTGTTTTGTTTTTCTAGGCATCATTGACACAAATTATTTGAATTGTTGTCTTCATATATTTTCAAATTATATTAATTTCCTTTAAGTTTGCTTAGCAAAACAGAGCACTTAATTGTATTGAACTGTACATTAATTTCTTTTCTCTTGCCTATTTCTTATAAAAATGCATTGTCCGCAATGATGAAATAGCAAATTGGACAACGGTTTAACCTAATAATTGCCATTTAGGAATAGCAATTTATTGTTTATGTATTGATATGTATCTAGCATTAAGCTGATCTGACTATGAAATGTTCAGAATATTTTACAAAGCTATTATAAGTAAAAGAAAAAAAATTACTGAGAATGTTTAGGCATTGTGATTGAACTATGTGTATATAAAGGAAGGTCAGTTTTGAAGTATGGCATTCACTTCAGCCTGTAGGAATGATGTATATAATGTCTAGATACGCAAAACTGAACAGTTAAAATTTTGGGGTCAGGCTTTCAGAATGGAAGCATAGTATAACTAATCTTTGTATCAGGGTGTGCCTTCATGCAAAGACTTCCTAAGTGGTGAAAGTGATTTTGATAATATTCCTATTTGTTACTCAACAAAATTAATCTAGAAGTTAGTTTCAATGAGAATAGGGACCTTCTTTAATTTGCTTTAGTTGAGCTTTCAGAACAATATTCTATGAGCATATTTGGACTGATTTTATGATGCTTCATTTCTACTTTATTTTTTTATCCCTATGCTATTGATCTACAGTGAGGTACTTCCAATTGTTGTAATAGAAATTATCTCATGTTTTCATAGAATAAAATTTCTAAAATGATCATGTAGCCATGAAATGTACTAAAATTTAAACAAATGAAATTATAAATACAGTTGTTTCAATTGCTAATACAAAAAAAAAAAAGTAGCTTATTTCAGTCTCTAGAAATACCTCATTAATTCTGTGAAGTAAGTCTTCACCAACACTTAGATTTTCATTTTCACAAGTAGAAACCAAATATTTGATTTTAAAGTAGGAAATATTACATTTTTCATTAAACTGGAGGAAATTAACAACAAAAACCCCTGAAATTTTATGTATTACCTTAATCACAATACATTATCTTCATCTTAATTTTGTCTCTGACGTCAAAAACCATCTTTTTGTACACTCTGATGTGCAAAATCTTTTTGTAATAAGTATCACTAATAGAATAAAGGATATCACACTGTATTAGATTAGATTATTATAGATTACACAATGTCAAGCTAAACCAAGTTGCAAATCTAAGTCTAGAGCTGAAAAATCTTTGAATATACTTCTATACCAAGATATGATTTTCTCAGAGCAATGTTGTTCAGAAAAAATTGTCACATTTTCATAGTATTTTGAAGAAGCAACAATAAAACAAGGGGCCCAATATAAAAGCTCTTTTCCAATATATGTAAAGTAGTTGGGATGAATATTATCACAATTATATGAGCGCAAAAATACCATTTGTAATTTCTTGATTCTAAACCTGACCCTAGATCTTGTATTTGCTCTAAATTACTCAAGATGACAATGGCCCCAAGAAGACTACAGACTCCTCACTCCAATGCCATAGAACTCTAGAAAACCATTGCCATTGTAAGGGAGGCAGAAATAGCTCTGGAACCAGAAGCAAAACATTGTATTGTCTGAGCGCTAAAGCTTCCTAATCTGCTAAAACCTCCAGCCACCTGAACATATATCACTAGACTTTCAGAGCTTGTACTTGAACACTCACATCAAATCACCCCTGATAGCCTAGGCCTGCCAGTGCTTTCCAACACCCTTGACTTCATGCATGCGTGTTCTGTTTGACACTTAAGAGCATTGGTTTTGTGGAGAAAAGTTTCATCCAGAACTTTTATTCTACTGCTTTCTTGGTTGTGTGGGAAAATTAAACAAGCAGCAGAGCCTCCTGTACTACCCGACTATTTTTAAGCTGTGTAGGAAGCTATTGCATGGTGAGACTGGCACACATGGCACAGACTTGCTTTTACTAGGTTGTGGCTTAGTAAAATGAATAAACATCTTTATTGTGTTGTTATTTAAAATACATAGAAATGAAAAATGGTATTCTAGTTCACAAATTTAGAAGAGATGTTATCAAGACAGTAGGTTTTGGAGGGTTCTTTATATTTAGAAAAAAAAAATAATACTCAACAGTAAATTAAAATCAGCCTATTTCCATGGGATTTTTTGGTTTGTACTTAGAGTGTATTTTGATTGCATGAACAGTACTGTAACAGCTTTAGCTGATGACTATATTTCTAGTATTTTCAAGCCTCTAATTGCACAATAATAATTGTATCTCAAGGTGAGATCAGAATAAAAAACCCCTATATAGTTCTTTGTTTCAATACTTGAAGCATTTTAAACTCCAAATCAAATGGAAACAGAATTGTACTAAATAAATATTTTTGGTGATTTCTTTTAGATTGAATTTTTTATCTTGATTGAAAAAAGAAAATAGGTGAGCAATATTTTCTGGAAACCTACAGCTTTTATCCCAGCCTGGGATTCCAAGAGGTGTAATTTTTTTCAAAACAAAACTCCATTCCTCCTCATCTGTTGCAGTATGAGGCTGTAGCTTTCATTCTTTTACTTAAAAAAGTATTTGTGAGATGTCAGCCTTAGTCATCTTAGTAATATAAAAGTCGCCATAGCCCCTCATAACATAACATTACAGTACTAACTGTTAGCATTTTCCTTTTGCTTATTTTCTCTTAATATGCTAATATTATTTTAAAAATAAATATTAATCTAACAGATTTGAGATCATCTAAAAAAGGCTGTTTGAAAAAATAAAATAGACACTGCCTAAGCAATACAGTTTCTAACAAAAAATAAATGTCAATCAAATCATGAGTCTTGATGTATAAACTCAATACTCTTTTTTAAAAAAAAATTCTAACATAATTTTTGAAATAAAACCCCCTAATAATAGTTGTTTAAATACTTTTCTGCACTTCATCGTCTGTTGTAACAAGTGATCACTCAGCTTAGAAATGTCCTGACAGATTTTCATGTTCTTGTTACAGTGTATTAAACTGGTGTATAACTATTTTGAAACTGCATTGTGGTTTTTAGAGGAAATGAATATTATGGTCTGTGAAAATTACTCACAGAAAGAATAATTATCAGGGTTCTGGTTTATACAGTTTCAAGTTACACAGATGCAAATCCAATTGTGCCTGTACAATGTGATCACTTCTTTAAAAAGGCCGTCTGTGGTAACACTGACTTTCTCAGGTCATAGAAATAAGTCTTGCATCATGGAACAAAGAGTATCTACTGCTAGTACAGTGTGAATTAGTACTTTGTCAAATCTGACTTTCTGCAAGTCACAGCTGTACACCAGTCTTCCCAGTTACTCTTTTAAATAGCCTTTATTCTGTGCATCCCATTATAGCATCTGACCTTCTGAGGAACACAAAGCAATATAAACCCTTTTTTTTTTCCTCTCTCAAGAGTCCCAATTAGCATGTCAGACTGCATCTAGACTGTTACAAAAATACCTAAGTCTAAGCTTCTTCTCTGTCCAGGAGATACATGTTACAGCCTGCCATCTTATGCTTCAACCCCTTTTTTCTCTCCCCACCTTCATCCAAGCAGGGTGGTCTCATCCGTTCTACCTCCTGGAGACAGTCTCTGTTCCTTGCTAACCTGTCCAGGCTAAAGCTGTCGTGAGGAAGTACAAGTAATTAAACAGGATGAACCAGTAGAAGCCAAAGTCTCAGACATAAATTTCACCCCTCCATACACAGCTCCTCTTCTCAGAACTCTTCCTGTTTGGCTAAAAGCTTTGCTCTACTTTACACTAAAAGCTTTTGCTTTCAAACCTCCTTCTTTGTTTTGTTTTGGTTTTTGTGTTTTTTTTTCCTTTTTCCCCTCAACAGAGTATTTTTGCCAAAAATCCATTTTATTCTCCCATCATCTGTTTGTTACCTCTATCCCCCAAGTCCTAATTCTCCAGAAATCCCAAGTGAAAATAGCCTAACATCCTTGTCACTCTCCCTTGGTGTTTCTTTCATTTCTCTTCCAGTCTTGTCAGAGTGTTTTGTCATCCTGTATTATTTGGGAGAAAAAGTATCTGCATTGACATGCTGCTTCCCAAAGCTAGACTAGATTATAATAGGTAACAGATTGTGGAGTCATACAAGAAAATAATTTGGAATGACTGTTTCTTTACTTCTGCACAATGTGATTAAGACCTATGATCGGTGACTCATTTGAATTACCCTGAGGCAATACAGCATTATACTCAAAATCTTGTTTACAGGCAAAGTGAAAGCAGACCTTATAGACAAGTAAAGCCAAGAATCTGCTGTTAGTATAACTGAAATCTGAAGAGTGTAATCATTATTAGTGCAGATTTCATTGCTACAAAAAAAAAAAAAGTAACAATGCAATTAACATGCTTAGCTTTCTCCACTTTATCTCATTCTATGCCCACTCTCTCTGTGCTTCCTCTAGGATCCACTTGGAATAATTTTTAAATAATTTCAGCACAAAATGATGGCTTGTAAAAAGCAATGGTGATATTATACATGGGGTTATATGGTTGCAATAGTTCTATCAAACCAGTATTTCCATACTAAAAATGAACAATTTAATTATGGAGGAGTACTAAACAATGTCAGAATAAATTTGACTATTTCTTTACAAGGCAGCCAGAAAAGTATAAGATCCATGGTTAAAATATCAACTTATAGCTGTAGTAAGTGATTAAGGAATGTGACAGTAGATAAGCTAGAAGCATGAATGTAATTAAACTGAAATCTTTTTTGTCACTGAGTGGGACAGGCTGACAGATTGCAGGACATCAGCAGAGACTCTGCAGTTAGGAAGGAATAATTTGTAGTTCAATTGCTTTTGATTTTGTCACATTGGGTTTTTTTGCCACATCAGGATAATACACCACTAAGGAGCTCTTCTGGTTCTGCCAGGGTGGCAGCAGATTTTGGTGATCTGGATATTGATATTGGATCTCATTGTATATTGTATTGGATCTCATGTATACCATTATCTCATGGTATTCCTGCCACTGGCTGGAAATACATGTCCTGATAGAAAGATTGAAGGATATGGTTTTCTTCTACCTATAATACCTGGCCTGGTAAGATTTTTCTGGCACAAGATTAGAGGTCTTTCCTACCTGTTATCTGCAATGCACACTGGTCAAGGCTGGCTGCACCCAAATGGTGACCTCGCTGCTCTTGTCTTCAGACCTGAGTGCTGTGGTTATCATTGCCTCTATGGAGCCACACAACAAAGGTGAGAAAGCTGTATACCAGAAATCCACCTGTCATTTCCACTTACATTCTTCAGTTGCAGGTATCCATCTATGAAGGATGGCCTTATACAGACTTTTCTGTCAGTACCTGGCACACAAAATGATTGGAAAGTTTCTTGTTTATCTTAGTTGGCTTTGTGTCAACTAATTGATGTTTCTTAACTTCCCACAGTGTGTAACTCCTTATATCTATATTGCTTGCCTGATACAAATGGATGTAATTTCTTGTAAGTTTGAGCTGTCTTTAACAGTCTATACAGAACTTACACAAATGCTCACTCTGCCTCTGAACTGAAAAGATCTTTACTCTATTATTACCTGTTAGTACCAATGGTTTCTTAAAAAATAATCTACAATTTTAAAAAAATAAAACCTAAAAAACAGACCATAGAATTTTACCATAGAATTTTTAGAAAGTATAGCTTTTGAAAAGTAAATACATTTTGAATGGCAAACTTGAAGTGATAGGGAATCTTCCACCCTTTTTTCAAAATTTGAAAGCTTTGCTTCAGTCAAGTTCAGTCAAGTGACTTCTTATTTCTCCCTTCACATATCTCAAAGCAGTGCTCTCAGACTAAGTTCCTTCCCCAAGTGTGCCTCTACAATGTATAGCCTAAATATGCTTGAATTAAAATTATGAAGGCCCACACTTTCCTCTGTGCAGAAAGAATAAAAAGGATAGAAAGCAGTGCTGGAAAGGGCCTCCTAAAAAAGTTACTATTTACCCTACTAACTAAAAACAGGGTCTGTTTCTCTCTGGTTTGAAATATGACATTCCAAACCCCAGAAACATGCTAAGGATTTACTCCAGGTTTTACTTGTCCATTCTGCAAAGTTTAAGGACTTTTGGTAAACATTCTTGAGGAGTGTCAGGTAAGTATGCCCTTTATAGGCATTAATTGAATGATTGACATGCTAAAGCTTGATATGGTGAGGTTTTGGAGCTTCATTCATGTTGAATGTGTCCTCATCATCTGTGAGTAGTTCAGAACCATGTTTTGTCTTGCAGTGTGGATCAACAATAGAACTTTCAACACTACAGTCTCTTTTTCACATAACAAGATCATTATGTATTCATTTCCAGTTGATAAGGAGGATAAAGTCCAATGCATTTTCTAGGTTTTGTGTTTCTGGCAAGTGTTTATTTTATATCAATATGAAAAAGCAGATATTGTTCTGACTTTGTGTCAATACTTTGTCCAGCAATTTTCTACTAACAAAACATTCCCTCCTTAGATAAAAATGCTGAAAGATGAGCAAAATAACATACTAAGAAACCTTTAAACATTGTCTTATTGCAATGAAAATTGCATCCTAAAATATTTTTGAAACAGATATTTGTACTTGGGATGCAAATTGAACATTTATGAGAAATAGCAAAAAACATGTTACTTTTTGTTCTTACATAAGTAAGTAAAGCACAATGCAAGAAGAGTGCATGCCAAAAAAACACAACAGCAAGAATATTTTGTTGCCACATTCAATGGTAAAAGTTCTGTACAAAGTCATTACTGTATCTCTACTTTCTCAGTATAAATCTATGTGTAAAGCCTGAAAATATAATGCCATGCATGCTCTTGTCCCATCCATAGTAACTTTTATCTCTAAGCATTGAGATAAAATGAAATCCGCACACGATCCATGTTCTAAGGTGTCTCTGGTGCCAGTACACTGAAAATGAGAATTCATCCTTTGCTTTCACAATTATTTCACAAGGCCTGCACCTTTCCATCAGCTCTCCAGCAGTAATAGCTTCTTTGTCACAACTAATAAGCAGCTGGGTAACATCTTCTTAGTTTTTATCTATACAGCTTCTTATGTCAGCCTTTAAATTTTATGATAGTTCATATACCACAAGTGATACTTGTAGGACAGTTTAAGAGCTGCTGGAGTGTTCCTCAGGTTTGAATGAGTAAGAGTTTTATCACCACTGACCCTCTGTTGGTTATTACATTGCTTCACATGCTCTGCCCTGGAGAGCTTTTGTGTATATTCCCTCAGTTATCTTCTCAAAGTATCTCATTTTCTCAAGAACGTCCCATGATTCAACATTCCTGGTCACTGCACAACATCACCAACCTTCTCCTTTAACCCATGTGGTCCATTCATGGTTCCAAGTACAGTTTCCAGATAAGTCCATGCCTCCAGTGTGCTATAAACAGCACTGTCACCAATGTTACATATATGGCACTGGCATAAGCAAACCCACTGCTGAATCCAGAGGAGAGTCTGTGGTGCTGCCCCAAAACTGAAATGCACACAACAGATTGGAAAACTTAGACTGTCTGCTCCTTTCTAGTATTATTTCAATACTTACCTTTATTTCTGACTTGAGTGTTGAGGGAACTGCAGGATTCCTCAGGGACTGATATGAGAAATTTTGAATTTTTATTTAGAATGCTCCTAATTCTAGTGGAAAACATAGAATAACTTAACTTTTTGTTTTCCCCTGTATACTTTATGCAAGCACAGTATTTGTCTCATAAATAGAAGGAATCTAAATAACAGATGTGAATTTTGATTATATTCTGATATCATATGTTGAGCCTTAAATATGAATATGAGGAATCAAAGTGAACATTTCCTTATCTGTAGTCTGAGATTTTTTTCCAATTGACTGTGTGGAGATAAAAAAAACTTATTAAGTTGCATGGTTAGTTCATTTTCTTGCCAATACATGTTTGTGTATTTTATAGTAGATTTTGCAAGCTAGTTTAAGATTATTCAAACAATAAGAATCCACTGTGATGGGAAATAATAAATTTACAGGCAAGTAAGCCTCTCCCTGATAACTCCTTTTACTGAGTTCTATCCAATCTGCTGCTTCTTCCCCCTGTAAATATGTATATTAATAAATAAANACACACACACATATGTATATATAATTGTTTGGAGGTTTTCCCCCATTTATACTTTCAATGCAGTTACAGACTTCAGTTATTGCTTTGGTAATCTGTATAATTCCATTTGTTTATCTTATCTTTATAAACCAGGCAATGCAGTTTCTGTTGGTTACATTACACTTAAGAACAAAACATTTTTGCAGCTTAAGCTTAATGCCTATGGCTTCACAATTATAGCATGCTGAGACAAAATGTGTGGTCAACTACCATAAATCTGATAGTGAGAGATTATTTTATTAAATAAATATATAATTCTGGTTGCTTCTACACTCCTTTTTTGTAGAGAAGTCTGTGATACAAATCCCTGACCACTGATGAAAATCATAGACCCTTAAATTAGCTTGAAAATTTTGCTGGAATTATACACAAGAAAAACTCTGCTTCTGTCTGTAACACATTTGTAACATTTAATGTTTATAATTAACGATGCCTTTAAAAACTATGAAGTTGGATTGTACTCTAGTTTTATTTTTGCCCATAAACCATTACAGACATATTATACTAACAGTGAAAGATTTGACAAATTAATACTATAAAAATCTAGATTCATTTTACTGCAATAAATGTAAATAAATATTTTTATTTTGTGCATAGCCATGTATTGACTCTGGAAGCCAGTAACACCTGATTTGCTCATTTTCTCTTATGAGCTGAACAAACTTTGTGTGGAAAATTTATGCATATTTATAGAGTTAAGAATTCAGCCTGCTTCCTTGGGAAATTCAGTGATTTCCCAGTAGTGGAGTTGTGCTGCTTTTACATGAAGGTGGACAGTAAGAAAAAGGAATAATAACTAAATGCAGTGATCATGTTCAGTGCAGAATGATGATGGAAACAGCATTAGATATTCCAAAAGAAATATGTTTCCTGTTTATAAAAACTTGCTGCTCTCCACTGTGCAATAAAACTTACTACACTGTAGACATGCATTGCAAAGCTATTATTTCTTTGTAAATGTGAGGGGATTGGGTGAGTGATAAGATATTCCCACACTGGCCAGAAGAGGAATAACTGCAAAAGGTTAGTTAGTTATTATAAATATAATTTAAATTTCTTTTACCAAATTTATGTAAGAAGTCTCAAGAAGAATTCTCCCTTTGGTAAAATAGGTGTTTCTTTAGCATGCTTCTTGAGGACTGCAGTGACATTCAACTATGAGGCATAACTTAAACTGATTTCTCCCATCACTTCCACTTTATCTCTCTCGTCAGTTATTATTCACAAATGCCCATAAATCCAGTGACCTTCCAGAAGATTTTGGACCCTGCATAAAGGGGTAAAAGTATGGTACTCCTTCCTCATAACTGAAACAAAGTATAGAAGCTCAAAGCAACTGTGGTTCAAAGTTTAATGATAGCTGATATAGCTCAGACTATTTAAATCTTTTGATAAAATCTATTTGTACATTTTTCCCAAATGAAAGATAACATGATAGCAGCAGTTTTATCCCACCACAATAAGGAAATGTAGTGTGATCCTGGTGTGTACTTTTGGGTAGGAGGTGAATTTTGGGACAAAACACAAAAACACACAAAGGGGCCAGATGAATCCAAGATTTGTCTTCTCAAGCAACCCCTGGTCAGATACAGCTTTTTGAAACATAGCAGGGCAAAAGAAATTGTAGCATTTTCCCAGACTTCTCTATCATCTTCTGCCATCTGCAGTAGAATGAAGAGGGCCATATAAAACCTTCTGGGTGTGAGTCGCACCACACAGTTGCATCTTTAATTTAGGGACTGGAAATGAATGTAAGAGAATGAAGGAAGGGAAACATTATGTGTCTTGAGAAAAGAAAACAAGTAAAAAAAACGCAGCAGGAAGAGAAACACACAATAGAAGCTCAGCTTCACTGTGTTCTAACAATTTGTTTGATAATATGCTATTGTTATTATGGTATTGTTAATCTGAAATTTTATTAAGACTGGAAGCTCCTGTGCCTCTCTATTTCCCAAATGTCAAATACTTGTCAAGCAAGGGATTAAAGGTATAAAAAAAAGCCCAACTAAAAATAAGACTGTCAGTTCGTCTGCCAAAAAAGAAAACTTGAAGTAATGTGGAAACAAAAATAATATTAAAGTGTGAAAATGAAGAAAAGGGAAGGCAACAAGCCTCTGAAGGTTCAGTGTGTCATCTAATAAAAATAAAATGTACCAATTTTTATCTCCTTCACAGAGATGAGGAATCAGACTTGCACATTTATGATACAAAATTTCAACATAGGTTACATTGAACAGTTCAATTTATAATTTGAATTGCCTGAGAGCTACAGAGAAGCTAGTGTGGAGAGGAAAGACAACAATCAAAACTGGGGTGTAGGAAAGCTGATGCGTTTCTTGCTGGAGTCAACAAGTAGATCTTTCTGTTCTTGATGGCCTTGCTACTTCTCATTTCTGCCTTTCTCAGCATGATCCATTCTACAGCTCCTTCCAATAACTCTAGTTTTTAGGATTAATTATACTTAGTTATTTCTAATAATTTCCTTTCTAATTAATCCATATGGTCTTTTCTTACATGGATGATGAATTGCATTTTAATAAAATCCAGACTGAAAATCTATAGTACAATATATGCAATCTATAATACTAGGTTATAATGATGTTAGGGTTGTTTCATCATTCTGTTCTTTTCTGTTTCTAATTAGGGTGAAGCATTTGATCTTAGACATATGGCTACAAGAGAAATGTAGATGTATGTCTTTCTTCTGGGAGAAAATCCAAGGGAAAATTGAGATACAGAGAATCCCATGTGCACAATGTTTTGTGCATTTACACTACACAAAAATTATTTGGCAATTTAACTGTTTATTTTTCAGGGATGACAGCTGTCAAAGACATGATGTGGACTTGGAGTCAGCATTGACTTAATATATTATTTCTTTCAAACATAAATTGTTTGAAAGCTTTTCTTTAGAACACAAGATTTGTTAACAGACAGAAAAAGAAGATGAAAGGCTACATCTACATGAAATACTAGATGTCTAAAAAGTTTATAGATATACCAGATCAGTGTGTGTGTTGCAAAACCTCCTGGCACGCATTTAGATGTCAGCATACAAGTAGGCCAGGAATGTGTCTTGCTTATGTACATTGCTGTTTAAACATAAGATATAAATAAAAATTCAAATCAAACTAATTGAGAGCTCATGCTTCTCTGGTTCTTCTACATCATAGAATTGGCATTTTTTTATAAAAAGTAATTTTATGAATATAGGCCTCTTGCCTATCAAAATACATTTTTGTGATATTTCAAGGTTTTTCACAGTTCATTTATGGAAGAAATTGTGAACTATGAACAAGTATCTTAAACTATTATGACAAATCAGATTTCAAATTTCTAAACTATGTCTTTTGAGAAATTTTATTTGAATTAGCTTATTTAATTAAAAATATGTCACAAGCCATGTGCTAAATGGAAAGCATTATAAATGTATCCAATAAACAGTAAATACAATTTCTAAAATTGCTAATACAGTAGCTATATATGAGAAATTTAAAAATAGTAATTTTTTTTCTTGTTTTCACATTTTATTTTAGTTTATAGAGAAGGATATGTCCACTTAGAAAAGACACAGTCTTGGCTAAAGTGTCATAAATAAACAGAATGGACAGCAAAGGGTTGCAATATTGATGGCAGTAACATCTACTAAGGCAATATAATTAGTGAAAGTGTTTCCAGCTGGCAAGGTATTTAAGAAAGTCAGAGGGAAAAAACTGATACATTTGTACTCTAATTGAAGAATTTTTAGCATTAAAATGAAACAAAACCTACCAGTATCACAGATAAAATAATATAGGAAAGAAAGAGTTCAAGAAGCAGTCATGACTTGTGGTATCTACTGTTTTGACAAGAACATTGCTAGGAAAGTTTTGTAAATTAGTAATTCAATAGAATTGAAAATTAAAAAAAAAACAAACAACAACAATAACATATGATTACAGGTTTTGGAGAGTGAAAATGGACCTGAATGTGGAATGTAAAGCTATTATATGAGATGAGTGCTAAACACTACCTGATAGTCCCTGAATTCTGATAAAGACAAATCAGCTGTGATGGCTGTCAGATGTCTTAGTCCAATAGACGTTGTAGTCTCTGAACTGCTGTTATTTTTCACTTTATTTTGGAAACAGTAAAGGTCATTTTGAGGCTTTCACCAAATAATAATGCATATGATTAAAAAGAACTTGAGTTACTTTATAAGAAACAGAAGAATTATTAAAGGTGTAACCAATATTTTCTTGTTCAGATGAGAAACATTGAAAAGTACTGTAGTGCTAATGAAGTCCACTGGTAAAAGGTGACCTAACTATGAGAAGGCTTGGAATCTCTTCAGTCTGTACATAGACACTATGGATGAACTTACATCTCAAAGAGCTGGGAAGGATGGAGTCCGCATCTGATTTAAGGTCACCTGGATTAATCAGTCAAATGAGGTCTAGCAGTGAAAAAAATACTTTTTAAAAGTGAATTGCACTTTTAGACAACATGAAATTTTCTTAGAAAATTCATGGTTTATGTGTTGCATTATTTCATTTATTGCAATTGGCTGGTTATTTTTAGAAGTACCACAGTGGAGTTGTACACATGGAGACATTGCAGGCTTCTGTTGAGCATCATAGTCAGAGGAGAAAGGGGTTGCATTTTGATGACAGAAAAGGATATATATATAGATACTGTACATTTCATGTTCAATTTAGATTATCTCTTCAAAAGATGAATGTAAAGCTAATTTTGAACTTCTGTGTCCACCATTAAAACACCAGGGAAAATAACACAAGAGAATTCAAGCTTTTTTTACAGTCAGGCAATCTGTCATCACTGTAAGCACTGCTGTCTGCTCTGTGGTTTTCCACTGCCAGTCCTGTGCTCAGCTGCCATCTGCCAGTCCTCTCTAATTGCTATCTGGCTTATACCATAGTCATTTACTTTTCTTTCAGGTAACTAGCAGTCAAATTTGCTGATGTTTGTGAAATTATCAGGTTTGAAAACCCCTTATAAAGAGAAACTGAGATCTATTGAATTTAGGCTTCTACAATAACGGTGAGGGGGGTTTTGTGTTTCATAGTATGAGAGAAAGGGGTTATAAGGATACTATAATTTCAAGGCACTTTTTTTTAGATGCTTATGGTGTGAAGAACATACTTGAGCTCCTGACTCTTGCTCTGTATGTGTGTGTTATATTTGCTTTCCTTAACAGACAACTAGGTGCTCCTAATACATGAGGAAATCCTCACAGGCCAGCAACACACACATGGCTACTTGCCTTATCCAGCAAAACCAGTCAGAGTATGAATTTCTATAAGGAGTTGATTTGTGGGTTTAAGAGCTCCTGTGTTGCTGCAATTCCATTTTGAGAGAACATCCTTTAAGGACCTATTGTTACTTGGCAAAAGAATGAGGAAACCCCTAGCTTTGTTTCATTTATCCCAAAAGCCAGATACAGATTTGGCAGCTCACCTGCCAGATATTGTGAATCTTAGAATCTATGCCTGGATTGCATAGCAGGATTTTCTATTTCAATTGTGCTTATGATTTTGAAAATTTGGGGTCAACTAAATTTTCTGGTCACTTGTTACTACTTCTCATACACAAAAGAAAGTCTATTTTATTTACTGTGTAATATTTGAATTAGATTTTGACTATTTTATAGCAAAAAGCACATATTTTTTTTATTTCTCCCATGTAAGAGGCTTACCAATACATTTGTACATGCTTGATCAGGACTGTGCTGCATGTAATAAACCTAGTTTCGGTTAGACAATCCAAGAGCTCTAAACTAAGAATTGAACTTTCTGCATAACTAGCTCTTCAATTTCTATGCATGAGTGGTATAATACTATGCGCTTATATGCAATTATTTTCCTTTAAATCAGAATCAAATTAAGCTTACATTTCCCAGTACAAATTGTCTTTGCTAATGTGCCCTTCAATCCATTCAACCAGAAGTTAAAGACCTAGTTGCAGAGCTCAGTGCCCCAGTACCTAGTGAGGAGCTCTTTACCATCTCTATCACACTTAACCCAACAGTCTGTGGTAAATAATATCCCTTTCTTGCTCTCAGTTATCAAAATTAAATATTTTCTTGTCTTTTAAACACAAACTATTAATATCTCTGCAGATTAAATAAAACTGGGGAGTTAGACACTAAGAAGTAAGTGAAATCTTTACCTGTGCAGCAAAGTGACTTCTCTTTTAACTTGATAGACTTTTTTGGCAGAATTAAAAAAAAAAAGAAAAAATAAAAAGAAAAAAGAAAAGAAATTACAGGTTTTTTGCAAGACAGGCTCTGGAAATATGTAGGCATTCAATTTTTCTGTTTCTGTTCACAGAGATGGAGTCAGATAAATTTACAAATATTTGCATCAAACTTTGCCTTACAAGCCCAGCTCTTTCCTATTTCCAGACATCACTAGGCTAAAAACTCCAGCCTTATTTTCCTATCATTTAACTAAGAAATGTAAATTGGTCATCAGTGTACTCAACCATTACTTGGGACATTCCTGGAGCAGCTCTTAATCTCTGCTATATTGTGAGCACATCAATTAATTAAAAAATGTACACAAGAAAGGAATTGTGTAAGGTTTTGGGACACCAAATCCAGTAACAACATCCATGCATAAGATAAGACTCTTGAATAAAACTCAAGTTCTTGAATTTTTTAACAAAAATAAAAACTTTAGTAGCACCTTAAAAATGTCATTCTTCAGATGCTATGGAAAATTAACTACAAAACTTCTGTGAGGCAAAAGACCACACTAATAAATTATGCCCTTGCTGACTTGATGCTATCAAAAGGTAAAGAATTTGCAATTTCCCTTGGCAGATGCTGCAAAAATTGCAAGCCTGCTCAATCAAAAATATGTATCTTGTCACAAACTTTGAATTCATTTATACCAAGTAACATCTCTTAAATTTCTTTACCCATTGTTGAAGTGTCTGTAAAGATACTAATTTAAAAACATTTGAGACTTTCTTCTTCTTTGATAATGTAAACATTTCTATGGGTTTTATTGTAAAGATTGTCTTTAAGCCACTATAGTTTATCAGTGCATTTTCTCCACTAATCTTTCATCATGCTTCTCAGAGTATGGATGCTACGGGACTGCTTCGCTACTTCCACTAACAGTTTCAACCATTTAGTGTATTTTATCAAATTTTTCTTTATATTCATTGCCCTTTTTCTCCAAGCCTGCACAATCCTATTTTGTCTTGTCCACTTTTCTCCTTACAATCACCATTCCAAAGGGTATCCCATAATAATCTTCCCTATCAAGAGTTTGTCTTTTTGCAAGATGTTACGCTAGGGATTGAAGTAAAAAAAAAAAAACCCTAAAGCAGCTAACAAGAATTAAGTAAATACTTCTTATTGGATTTGAAAATTAACAGCTCCAAATAAGATAGAAAGCTTTGGAAATATCTATAGCCCCTCATTGTCTGGGAGATGTACTCAATTTGCTTAGAGCTATCTGTAAAAGATGGCTTAGACACACCCTTTGAAATATTTGTCAGGGCAGAATTTAACAGATAAACAAAAAGAAATTAATTTGGTTTTCTGAGCTGATGAGCTTTAAAAATTATAAATTTATTGCTTGCCTGTTTCAACATGAAATTCACTTTTTTCCATGCAAGATACTGCAAAGGAAACAGTAACAGACCAAGCTATTAAACAAAACCCTTGCTATCTGGTAAAAACTTGCTGTTACCTGGAATAGGACACTGAAGCATTTAAATACATCCTGGATTAGTTCCTTTGTGCTCCTACTAAACTGCCAGGAATGACCAGTCTTTTAAAATTGTGGGTACTATGGTAACTAGATATTTCAAGGTGTCATGGAGACAGACTGCTCTTCTCCTGAAATGCCAGTCTGTTTGAGTCTGCTGTGAAAAAGCACAGAAGAAGGTTTTTGTTATATTATAAAATCAACTACTTATAAAATGTGACTTAGACAAAGGTTGGATGATGCTGGTGTTTTTAACACACAGTTTTTTACATCATCTATCACAACACTAGTACCCAGAAGCTTTAAGCATCATATCTCTAAAATTAACATTTTTAAAACAAAATATCCCTCTGAAAACTGACATTGATAGTTTTGGGACAACTTCATCAGTGCTGCCTTCAGGAATTTTTTTTTTTTTTTTTCTTGC
>VXBX01006700.1:1706813-1716964 GCA_013400415.1 Scytalopus superciliaris | reverse complement strand
TTTTTTTTTTTTTTTCTTGCATACAGTTATTCTTAACTTGAGAGTCAGTGGCACACACAGTTTGATTGAACAAATAACATTTACCTGCTAACTTTGTTTGCCTGAACCTCACTTCTATCAATTTCTCTACTCCTTTATCTTCAAGCAGACATTAGTCTTCTCTTTGATTTTATTCCTTCCATGCATTTTTGAATTAATAATTTCTCTAAGTGTTACCTTAATTTCCAAATACATTTCTAAACAAAGTTTAATTTTATTCTTTTAATAATATTGATTAAGTTTCATTCAAGTCTTTATTTTTTGTGATATGCTTATTTTCAGAAAGAAGCAATTTCAAGTTTTTCTAACTACTGAGTGTTTATCTCCTCTAAGGCTGGAAGTCTCATGAATTTCTCTAGTTGATGCCCAAGTCTAATTCATCCAGTTGATGCCTTTGAAACCTCATTTTTGTTGTTGAGATCACTTCTGCTTTACCAGCTTCTCAGTACCTTTGTCACAGATATTCTCATAATGTCTAATAATTCCTAAATAAACAGAGCTTTTGGAAAACTCCATGAAAGAGTCTGGAACAATAAACACCTGAAGAAAAGTACAAAGATCAACGTCTATAGAGCCATTGTACTGTCCGCTCTTCCATATGGGTCTGAATCCTGGGTCATCTATGGCCACCACCTGCGACTCCTCGAGCACTTCCATCAGCGCTGCCTCCGTACAATTCTAAACATCCCCTGGACAGACTACGTGACTAATGTGTCTGTTCTTGAGCAGGCAGAGGTCACCAGCATTGAGGCCATGCTGCTGAGAACGCAGCTGCGCTGGGCAGGGCACGTCTCCAGGATGGAGGATCACCGCCTCCCTAAGATTGTGCTCTACGGTGAGCTTGCCACCGGCTGCCGCAAGAAAGGAGCCCCGACGAAGAGATACAAGGACTCCCTCAAACAACACCTCAGCCTTGGCTATATTGACCACCAGCAATGGTCCACTCTGGCCTCCAATCGGGAGGCATGGAGGCACACCACCTATAACGCTGCTGCTTCCTGTGAGAGCACACGCAGGATCAGGCTCGCAGAAAAAAGACAGTGCAGAAAGAACCGTGTCTTGCCAATACCACCCAAGGAGACTTTCCACTGTGCCTTTTGCAACCGGACTTGCCTGTCTCACATTGGCCTTTTAAGCCACCAGCACGCTTGTAGTAAGCGTGGTTAGAGCCCTTCCCAAATCTTCGTTTGCAAAGCCTAGCCATGATTTATTACATGTGTACTATCTAAGTCTGAAGGTAAAGAAGTAATCAAAATTGTACCATCTTCTGAACTCCTATCACTTACATTCCTGTCACCATCCAGAATTTATAGTTGTATACAGAGTGCCACTACACCTTATTTTATGTTGCTTGAACCCACCGCTTTTATCATTGCATTCTGATTGCAATAAAGCACATGAATTGTTTAAATATAATTGAAATCCCCTCTCAAACAAGATCAGGTGGTGAAACTAAAAGTAAATATCAAATGATTGCCCAGATTTTTGAGTTAAGGTCTTTATGATTTTAGTGTTTTTCACTTGTCTTCCTTCCAGTTCTTCATACTCAGATGATATTCCTTGCAAGTTTTATTTCAATAAATTCAACAGGATTCTACACATAATTTATGCACATAACACTGGGGAAAAAGTAAAAAAGCTCACCATTTCCAATCTTTTTTTTATTCTTATTAGTAAGATTATTCATTCTTGTCCTGGTATTATCCTGTATTCGTACAAATCAAATGAATCCCTGTATTTGCATGCAGAGTCAGGAGGTCCATTATCTCAATATGTAACATTTTTATTCTTGGTTGAGCTTTTTAATCATGAATGACTTTTTAGATTCCAAGAATAATGGTTCACTTTCCACTCATCAATCAACAATATGGAGAAATAATCTATGTTAAATACAATGTAATGTAAAAAAATTATCTTCTCACTATTTTCTCTGAGAAGAACTAATATCCCCCTTGTGGTCCTGAGGGGAAGGTGGGGGGTGGAAAGAAAGGGACACACTCCAGGGAGTGAGGCAGGTGCAAACCAAAGAGCAGAGAGAGAGAGAGCTTTATTAAAACTGGTACACAACTTAAATAGGGTCTGGGGGCTGGGTTCTGACCCCAGGAGTGCCCTGGAAAGGTTTTGGGGAAGGGTCTGGGTCGGTCTCAGCCATACAAGGCAAGATTCTTCAAAACTGGGAACACAGAGGTGAGTGTACACCATATATGGAAATGCCACCCTGCTGCAGGCAGGGACCAATCAGGAATGGGTTACAAGGCATGTGGGATAGAAAATTCCAGCAGGGACACACAGTGAAACACAGGAAAAACATATAGCATGATAAAATCCCCAAACTGGGCACAGACCCCAAACTGCAAACAGTTCTTAAACATAGCAAGGGTCCATACAAACACAGCAAGCAGTTCTCAGAGCCCAGGAAGTCACAGATCTGTGCTGATTAAGCTGTCTTTCCACAGCCAATCTCTCTCCTCTCCTCCAACACCCCCGAACTTTCCTTCCTGGACAACAAGATTTTATACATGCTTCCCATAAATTGTAGGGTCCCCCTCTGCCATTCCATCTTTTCTTCCCCTCCCTTTCTCTCACTACATTTTCTTCCTTCCTGACTCCCATCTCCCATTCCCACCATTGCTAATGCACTGGACAAACATTCAAGATGCTCCACCTTCTGAAACATGCACTGAATTATTTGCACTACTGCACATTCTAAAAAACAACCACAGAAAACAGTATTTCTTAGGTGGGTGAGTCACAGCACCTGTCTTATAGCACAACTCATCTCCAAAGCACTTAATTTTGAGAAAAAAATTGAAAACAACTATTTATTAATAGAGAAAATGCATGGTTTGTTCTTGAAGAGTGTTCTCAGGCAATGCAAGTCTTGGCCTGACCTGGAGTAAATGTATCTTTATTTATGAATATGATAAGGCTGCCAGTTTTCTTCCAAAATTCAGATTGTTTTGTTCTTCTCTTCTGTGTCTCCCTGGTATGACTTTAAAGACTCTTTCATTACTTTCTTTTGCTACTTCTAGTCTTTTGCAAGTCCTTTTTAATCTTACATTTACTTCATGTTGTATAGCAAGTATAGTGTTGTTGTCCATCCTCAGGACTTATTAGCACTCTTCTAGTATTGTGGAACCTTCTGGTTTTAGGTTAACTTGCTTAATTAGCAACAAAAAAAAAAAAAAAAAAACTTGTGAAATAAACATGATGTTTGAATTAAACTAGGCTTGTTCCCTGTTCTGAATTTGCAACTGTTTTCATCTCTCTGCAGGAGAGTATGTTCAAATTTATCGGTAGCAAGGTGCTACTACGATTAATGTAATGAAAGAGCTGCAGTTAATTTACATTTCCTGCAGAAAGAAGAGGGCAAAAGAAGAAAGGTAATGTCTGTATGAGCTTTTGACTTATATTTTTTCAATCATAAAATTAATATTCCTTTAATATTGTTTATTTTATGCATTACTTTTTGGCTTCCTGGCCAATTAAAATTCAAATGGTGATTTGTAAGAGTTTGGGGATCAAACTTTTTTTAACATTGAGATTTTCTGGCATTTATGAAAAAATCCAACCATAAATAAGTAGTTTCACAAATGCAGGACAATAAAATGAAAAAAGCAAAGACTCAAAAAGGTTTGAAAATTTCCTTGCTCAATACAGAAGTCACTTATTCAAAAAGTCAGTGTCAAATATATGTTTGTTAGATTTCTAGAAAGCAACATTAAACTCAAGAATAATTAATTTTTCTTCTGGGTTGATCATCAGATAAACAAATCTGCAAGTTAAAAAACTGCAACAGTAGGACATAAAAAGAAAATATCTTGTGAAAAACAAGGATTTTTACCTTCTTCCTGGAGATTTTTGTCTTTTATAAGGACAGAAAACAACATCAAGCACAGCAGGAGACTATTCAGAAATCAATTTTAGCTACATTATCTGAGAGCTGATGACCTTGATACAGCTTAAAAATGTGGAGAAACACAAAAGCTGGAAAAAATCCACATTAAATCCAAGTCTTCTTTTCCTTTTGTATTTTATTAATGTTAATATGTAATTAAAACAACAATAATATTTGTAACATAAAGATACTCTCTTTCAATAATTTATTGTTCATATTATTAATATGATACAGTCTTTAGTTTAATTAACAGGGAACAAATGCTTTAATAATTTTGTGACAGACGAATCTTTGGTAGTTTTCACTGAGACAAGCCTGTATTTTTTCTATAATCCACATGAACTAATCATGATCATGAAATAATTGCAAAATTATGAAAAAATACTCATCAGTATTTTAATTTCTGAGAGACAGCTACCTAGAGTGTGTATCTATTCAGTGGCTCTAATATCACTGCATATCAAGAGTTATGACCTCTAACTGTAAATAAAAAGAAAGGTAAATTCTGACTCATCTTCTAGATTAGGACATATTTTGTCTTTCCGCTCAAACTGGAAAGTCTGAGCAATTTAATCCAGATGTTGCCACAGCTCCACAAACAAATGTAAAACTATATATCTTTGTACTAAACTGTCCTTCTATTCACTACATAAAAGACTTTAGAAGAGTTTGGTTTACTTGTTACTTTGTTAAACCACAGGGAATCAATATTGATCAACTGACATTGATTCTGAAAATCTGGGACAGAATCCAAATGTCTTGATGCCTTAAGCACAAGACCAGTGAGTGTTCTGTAATTACTATTTTAAGACCAATTAAAAACAAAACAAAAAAAAAGAGACATTTTATATGTGGTACAACAGAAAAAATAGGATCCATTACTTAGACTAAAACTATTCTGGAAGTAGGAGAAACCTTAGTTATCTGAGACATTATCAGAGATGACACAACCAGAAAATGATCCAGAAACAATCTTTTGAAGATTCTGTCTCTTTTTCGAAAGTACAGAGATCTCTTGAAGGTAAACAAATATGATATTAGATAACTAATTAGATGATATGATAATAGATTATTAGATTCACTTCTGCCCTTGGGATTCTACCTGGAACCTTCCTGGAAAAAAAAAAAAGGAAGAGGGCAATCTCTTTTTGAAACAGATAATGCTGGAGCCAGCTATGCACTCATTTTATGTCAAATAACCAGAATGGAGAAGTTGTTGAGCAAAGGAAATTTTACTCCTCATTCTGAGGGAGACAGAGAGGGAAGGGAAAGTTGAACAGAGAAGGGGAAAGGCAGCAGCCTCTCTCTGCTAATCCTATTAATCTAGTCCAGTTACCAGAGGAAAAAGAGTGATGACAGCAACAGGAAGAGAAACTGCTTTGTAGCATAACTGAGTAGGCATATTACTTAAGGATATAGAGTTTCAAACTGGTTCTTTGCTGGAGGAGAGAATAGAGACTAGCTGTGGAAGGCAGCACAGATCTGTGACTGCCTGAGCTCTGAGAGCTGCTTGCTGTGTTTATATGGCCCCTTAGTATGTTTAAGACTGTTTGTAGTTGAACTCTGTACCAAGTTTGAGGATTTTATCATTCTGTTTTTTTTCCCTTTGTTTCACTGTGTGTTCCTGCTGGAATGTTCCATCGCTCCTGGCTTGTAACCCATCCCTGATTGGTCCCCGCCTCAGCAGGGTACCATTCCCTTCTATGGTATACACCTGCCTCTCTGTTGCCAGTTTTGAAGGGTCTTGCCTTGTATGGCTGGGTCTGGCCCAGACCCTTCCCCAAAACCTTCCCAGGGTGCTCCTGGGGTCAGGACCCAGCCCCGTGACCCTATTTAAGTGGTAGAAGTTTGAATAAAGCTCTCTCTCATGCTCGCCTCAGCAGCACGCACCTTGCTCCTGGGTGTGTGTCCCTTTCTTTCTGCCCTCCCCCACCTTCCCCTCAAAACCACCGTTCTTCAGCTCAAATCTCCTATGCCATAGATAAGCCTCCTCACCAGCAAATTATGCCAAAGCCCATTGATACCATCATGTTTGGTCCTTATCTGTCTACATCAGTATGGCAACAGCACTCTTGACATTATATAGGTTTCTGCGTCCCAGATATAGACCCTCCTGTGGAGCATGTCAGCCCAAGCAGAGACTTAATCTGGGAAACTAACAACCACAGATTTAGTAAGTGAATGATTATTGTTTTGGATTAAGGCAAGATCCCTAATGGTTAAAGTTATATAAACATAGTCAGAAAGATCATTGCACTCTGCTGAGATGCATGAATCAGAGTTATTATGGAGATGGTTTTATTTATACAAAGCTGTTTTTATTAAGGAAGGTGTGTGGTTGATAGCCATAAAAAAAGCCCAAACACCCTCTCCCCTGACCATTTCTCATATCCAAAAGCTTTCTATTACAATAACCTATTTCAAAAATAAATGTTAAATTTAGTGTGTGATCCAGACTAGTGCAGAAATGTTACTGTTTTAACTTTTTTTACTACTTCTACAGAAAGGTTGTGCTGGTTTTCAGATTTTCATACTGTGTATCAGAAGCTTGAATTCCATGTAGGGCTAATATGCTTTTCTTTTGAGGAGAATGTTCACCCATAGTCAAAACAAAAGAATACATTCAGGATTCCACTGTGTTAAGAGCTAGATGTTGTCATGGGAATGTCCATGGCTGTCTGAAAGTGATTTTTTTTAGTTAGCAGCAATGCTGCCTTGCTGCAAGGATCTGCTACTCATATCATGAATATTTCTCTTTGTTTTCCACACTACTATTTTTTGAAATTTTCCTGATGGATACCTATCAGGCATCAAGGAAGGCTGTCTGAAAGTCCCATCATTTTTACAGTAGAAATTCTCATAAACAGATAGATTCAGGGTTTTGACAAAAGTATTTACTATGAAGATGAGCGTTATGCTCTGTACATGATGCAGCACCACACAGAGTAAATGACATCAAAGCCACAGAGAGTAAGGGGGAATACTTTACTCACCTTAAAGCCTAAAAAAAATTAACTTTTAATGAGTAAACTAGGGAACAGAAAGTGTTGCAGGGTGAGGAAGAGGTAATGATCATTTTTCATGCTTATATGTTCTAGTTCTGAGTGATTAATTGCTCAGTTTTACAAGTTCAACTTCTTATTTTGCTGACTCTCCATGTGTTGCTGAGCAGTTCTTGAATACAGTATTGATATTGCTTGCACTGTGTTTACACTGCTAGTACTTTATATTTACATTCATCTATTGCCATACAAGCTGTGATAAAGATTTAGAATAGTAATGAATAGCACTATGCTGTGATGACTTGGACAATCAATGTCTGTATTGGAATGACTTGGAGTGAACAGATTCATCTGCACATGTAATTGTTCATTCAGTCCCAACAACAAGGAGAATTTTGTTTGTTTGTTTGTTTGCTTTTGGGTCTACTAATAAAAGAAGGATAGTGACTGTTTTCCAACAAACTTTTTTATGTCTATAGCACCAAAATTTCAGTTGTGAATAAAAAATCATCATAAAGAAGTGGTTATTTTCTTTTTTAATGACCACAGGTAGTTGTTTTTTCTGAGTTGAAGAAGTAGAGAGGTTTGGAGTAATTTGTCCATGCTGTGAAAGTTTTCTCTGTATTTGGTTCCTCCATCTCCCTCAAAAACACCAATTTTTGAGAAGCCAGTTCCATAAGGAATATAAAAAGAAATAGTGTGTTCAAAATCCCCCCCTTTTAGAATGGCTACAAGGGTTTAAGATCACTTTTTAGAAGTCTGGAAAGTAGACAGCAAAGGCCAAGAATTTAAAGCAGAGGAGCTACAGGGCATGCCAGGAGGCATTGGAGAAAACAACTGAAAAAAACCCTACAGAAACAGTGGGATGGAGAGTGAGGTAGAAATTAGTGGCACAATAAGAGTGATGAGGAAGTGGAAGTGGGTAACCAGAGAGGATGAAGAGCAACAGAAGAGTGAAAATAAATAAGAGATAAAGTAGGGGAAGAAACAGAGGAGAGTAAAAGGAATTCTGCGCGAGAAAAAGAAAAGAGAAAAGAGATTAAGAAAAAAATCAATTCCACAAGGCTATAAAGAAGATACTGAGACACTACAGTGATATAAAAGCTGTAGAAGTGATTGTATGAACTATATAAGAAATTAAGAGAAGGAAAGTGAGACAGTCTCAGGGGAAAAGAGTGAAAGATCAGAAGAGAAAGGAGAAAGAAGAAAATTAGGACAAGAAGAATTACATTAGGTTGCAAAGGCCAAAAGGATGGACTAGAGTACAGTAGCAGAGTCAGTCAAGTCTGAACTATCTTGTTTTTTGTCAGTGATTCCCACTTAAATGTCTGTGAGTAACTGATTTTGTGTTTGAGCTACAAAACTGAAAAATGGAAATGAAAGAATCAGTTTCAACTGAATTTAATTAAAAAAATAAATTTATCAATAGAAGAAAAACACTGAACCTCTATGTAAACAAGATGTTCTGTTTTGTCCCCAAATGCTTTACATGATATTGAGTGACTGCTTCCTGTCATTACCTAAACTGCACCTTGGAATAGAGCACCTGATGATTTATACCTTCTCAGATATACCCTGCAACATCCTAATCACAATTGTTTTTCCTCTGACTCAGCAAGTCCTTACATGAAGCAGAAAACATCCCCATCTCAGTGCATCCTAAATTTTTTAATCTGTGTGATATTACAGCACATATGAATTCCCTGAGATCTTGCACCTCCCAATCTTTTTCTCAAAGATATTTAGCAAAACCAGCTTGCATTTGCAAATCCTCTCCAGGCAAATGACCAAATATTTATCAAAATTTAAGGATCACAGCACAAAAAGCATGAACAAATACTGACATTTACAGGACTGACATCACAGAGTACCTGGATAATGCAGGAGCTTATTAATCTGTAGAAAATGTAAGAATCATCTGTCATGGATTTATTTATTCTAGAAACAATCTTAGCTGAAAGATAGTGCAAGTCAGGTATGATTTTTTTTATCAGTTGACTTGTGGCCTAGGAATATAATATAGGCTGTCAAAGTGTCAAGCTATTTGATTTCATGACAAATGAAGAGCAAGAGAATATAGATAAACTAAAAAAGAACATTTATTTTCATGTATTTGTCCCGTCCTCTAGTCAAACAGAGGAAAATGCAAATGGACTGTAGCTTGGGTGTTGCTGGAACCATGAATTATGTAAGACAAAAAAAAGATAAGCATATTGGGAATCATGTTTTTGCTCTGCAGTTCACACCTTCACTAGAACCTCACAATAGAAATACTGTCCCACAATTCATCACTACCTGTTTTGTATTCCACCCATTGAGACTAGTGTACCAATTCAGACTTTTATTGTTCATTCTTCTTTATCCTACAGGAGTGTCTGGGTCAACCGATGCAGGGATTGTTTGTGATGTCTTTCATGGTGCCCTCTAACACTCTTCCATGTCTGTGTTCCTAGATATGAGTTAGGCAAATTGACTTTTCTGTTTGAGGTCTCTAGCACAAGCATAGCTGCTTGGCATTTTCTTGTTAAATAGCTAATATATTGCATTTTATTTTCTGACTCAGCCTTTTTTTCCTCAATAAAATGTTGGCATCACAGGGAATTTTCCAGGCAATGGTTAAGATATGGTAGGATTCTTGTGCACAACATAATATAACACACAGGTCTTGGTCTGATTGAAATATTTCCAAGATGAAGATTGTGAAAAACAATCATGATCAGTGTTGTCAAGTTTATAAAAAGAATTGAAAACTGGTCTGTACATCTTTATGTAAAGTTTCAAAAATCACTTGCTTTCATTAGACACAGGAGTGAGAGAAGGAATTTTAAAGCTGAAAGTCTTACAAGTGATGAATATGCAAATGCATATGCTCAGTGAAGTATAACACAGATGTAAAACAAATAGGATGCAATAAGCAAAAGAGAAGAGAGGGCAGGTGATGTCTTGGGGAAATGGCACTGAATGTAGATGAAAATGTAATGTATTGCTAAGATTTAAAGGTAAAGTCTAATCTCCATTACATTGATGACAATGCTGACTAACACCATTGTCAATTCCTTAAAAAACTTGGAATGATTGGTGAACACAAAGAGAGGAGTTAGAAGGAGGAGCAGTTATCCCACTCAAAATAAATTAGAAGCAATTTTGTACCAATAACCTACTCATTTCTAGGTCAGGATTCCAACTGAAATAGCTATTTTTCATCACACACC